>WOVY01001104.1:0-10000 GCA_013436015.1 Rhipicephalus annulatus | reverse complement strand
TGCAAAGGCTGGCGGCGTGATGTTATGCTGCCTCTTTTACTTTTCTCCCACAATTTGTGCACGCTTCGCAAGAGTGTCAGTTTTCGACCAGAAACTGTGACGTACTCCACGATGTTCTGGCAGAGTTCCGACGTTGTTATGAGCGGTGCAGCCGGAGATTTTATGAGGACGAAGGTTCCCGCATGTGAACAGAAAATAGGCATAAATTGACATGAGGGTACGAAAGTACAGGCGTATATATATTCTATTAAACCATCGAGTAGCTAGCTCCTGAAAAACCCGTCACTCGAGGCTGGCTCGCGACGACGACGACGACGACGATGATGATGATGATGATAATAATTGGTTGAATGGCACCTACCCACTAAGGGTATCAGCGAAGAGTCGGGCGCATCATACAGTCTGGACTTAATATTTTTAGGCGCAAATAAGGGCCACAGATGCAATTACAAGGAAACGTTAATTATGTAAAGGGGGTTTATTGAAGGGCTGAGCAAGCGGGTGGTAGCTCTAAAGGAACACAGGCGAACCCAGATGACGGTGCTTGATCGCCGATCTCGTGCCTTCTTCTTGTGCTGATGATAGCTGACCTGATGGTATCAACGTCTTTCTTATTCACTACAATTACCCCCGGCGAAAAAGTTGAAGTCATCCTGGCGATCTAACACGTGGGGACAAGCGGGTCAAAGTACGGCTTCAGACGGTTTACGTGAATGATATCACGTCCACGCCGACGACGGTCGCTCAGTGGCGTGAGGGGTTCAATGGCGTAGTTCACGGGTGAAGTACGCTCGACCACGCCGTAGGGACCATGATAATTGGAGAGTAGCTTGGGTGATACACCAGGGGCGCAGGGCGGTACATGAAGCCATACAAGTGCTCCAGGAACGAACGTTGGTGCAGAACGATGGTCGTCGTCACGGATCTCCTTCTGGCGCTGTTGGTCGGATGTAGTAAGCCGCTTGGCTAGCTTGCGGCACTCTTCTGCGTAACGAGCGGCTTCCGAGACAGGCTTGTATTCGGAGGGATCTGGCGAGTATGGGAGTAAAGTGTCGATGGTGTGTGACGGTTCGCGACCGTACAGGAGAAAAAAATGGGGAAAACCCTGTAGTGACTTGCGTAGCGGTGTTATACGCGTATTTCACAAATGGGAGAACGAGGTCCCAGTTTGTTTGATCAGAAGCGACATGCGTAGCGAGCATGTCCCCCAGAGTACGATTAAACCGCTCAGTCAAGTCGTTCGTCTGTGGGTGGTAGGCTGTACTCTTCCGGTGAACCATATGGCACTGTTGAAGAAGTGCTTGTATTACATCGGAGAGGAAAACACGCCCTCGGTCACTGAGGAGTTCTCGAGGAGGACCATGACGAAGCACAAAACGATTGAGTATGAAAGTTGCGACGTCTTGTGCTGCAGCTGTGGGGAGAGCAGCAGTTTCAGCGTACCGTGTTAGATGATCCACTGCCACGATAGCCCATCGGTTGCCTGCCGTTGTTAATGGTAGTGGTCCGTAGAGGTCAATTCCCACACGGTCGAATGGGCGGTCTGGGCATGGAAGTGGCTGCAATGAACCTGTTGCAGGATGTGGCTGGCTTTTCCGCCGCTGACATTCGTGGCAGCCGCGAATGAACTGGCGGACGAAGGTAAACATTCCGCGCCAGTAATACCTTTTTCGTAGGCGCTCGTAGGTCTTGAAAACACCGGCGTGAGCACATTGCGGGTCGGAATGAAACGACGCGCAGATGGTAGAGCGCAGCGTTCGGGGAATGACTAGTAGCCATTTCCTACCATCTGCTGAATAGTTGCGCCGGTACAAAAGGCCATCCCGAATACTGAAGTGCGGAGCCTAGCGGCGCAGGGTTCGAGTGGTTGGAAGTGTCGGTGCCTCGGATAACGCGTCAAGAAGCGAAGCGATCCATGGGTCATTGCGTTGTGCAGAAGAGATGGTGTCCTCGTCAAGCGCTGACAACGTGTTGTCCGAGGAAACAGATGCGATGTCCGGGGATAGGGGAGATCGTGACAGTGCATCAGCATCGGCATGCTTGTGGCCGGAACGATATACCACGCGAATGTCATATTCTTGAAGCCAAAGAGCCCAACGGGCAAGACGACCTTATGGGTCCTTAAGCGACGATAACCAGCATAATGCGTGGTGGTCCGTTACTACATCAAAAGCACGGCCATAAAGGTATGGGCGGAACTTGACAAGCACCCAAACGATCGCCAAGCATTCCTTCTCGGTGACGCTGTAGTTTGATTCAGCCTTGGTAAGAGTCCTGCTGGCGTAGGCGACGACATACTCGGCGAACCCAGGCTTGCGTTGCGCGAGAACCGCACCGAGGCCGACACCACTGGCGTCGGTGTGGACCTCAGTTGCTGCCGTAGGATCGTAGTGACGCAGTATTGGTGGCGAAGTGAGGAGACGACGAAGGGTACAGAAGGCTTGGTCACACTCAGAAGACCATGCCGAAATATCAGTGGTGCTGCCTATAAGTTCGGTCAAAGGCGCAATGATAGAGGCGAAGTTGCGCACGAACCGGCGAAAGTAGGAGCATAACCCCACGAAGCTCCGTAACTGCTTCATAGTCGTTGGTTTGGGGAAGTCGGTGACAGCACGTAACTTAGCCGGGTCTGGAAGTATACCGTCCTTTGATACGACGTGCCCGAGAATCGTAAGTTGGCGAGCAGCGAAGCGACACTTCTTGAGGTTTAGTTGGAGCTGAGCATTCTTCAGGCACGTGAGGACCTGTTTGAGACGCTCGAGATGTGTTCCAAAGTCTGGCGCAAAGAAGACTATATCGTCGAGATAGCAGAGACAGATTTGCCATTTCAAACCCCGAAGAACCGAGTCCATCATGCGCTCGAAGGTGGCAGGCGCATTGCAGAGGCCGAAGGGCATGACATTAAACTCATACAGACCGTCCGGTGTCACGAAAGGCTGTTTTTGGTCGATGGGCATCGGCAAGGGGGACCTGCCAGTACCCTGAGCGCAAATCTAATGATGAAAAAAACTCGGCACCTTGTAAAGTATCAAGGGCATCGTCAATCCTGGGCAAAGGATACACGTCTCTTCGAGTGATCTTATTTAGGCGCCGGTAATCCACGCAGAAGCAAACGGAACCATCCTTTTTTTTAACGAGCACTACAGGTGAGGCCCATGGACTTTGTGAAGGTTGAATGACGCCACGTTGCAGCATATCGTTCACCTGTTCGGTAATTACTTGGCGTTCCGTCACAGAAACACGATATGGTCGCTGTCGTAGTGGCGCATGGGAGCCGGTATCGATGTAATGTAGAGTGGTAGAAGAGCGGCCAAGTGAAGGTTGAACAACATCGAAAGATTCGCGGTACTGGTACAGCAGTTGGAGGAGTTCAGATCGTTCAGATGGTGACAGTCCGTCTGCGATCGCCGAATCGAACACTTTTGAAGCCTGTAGATGAGAGTGGTTAAGAGCACTGACGGCGGCGAGGTCACTTTGGGATGATTCTTGCGGCACGGTAAAAATTTGTCCGTTATCAATGGGCTGTACGCATCCAAGAGACTCGCCTTTAAACAGTTTGATGGTATGCGGAAAGGGATTGGTAAGGCAGAGAGCACTGGCTCCATTAGAAATTGAGAAGGCTGAATAAGGGAGCAGAAGTGGTTTCCGACTTAGAAAGAGGCGTGATGGCTCGAAAAATGCTACTTCATCACGCATGCCGTCCGAGACCACAGGGAGCAAAACAGCTGTTGTCGGTGGAATGTCAGTGTCTTCTTTGACAACTAGCTTGTGCGCGGCTTGATTAGTGTGGTTGTAGGGCTGCTCGAAGAACGGAAGCAGTTCAAGTTCGGAACGGGCACAATCTATAACGGCACGATTACGGGATAGGAAATCCCAGCCAAGTATGATGTCATGAGAGCACGAGGAAAGGACGATAAACTCAACAATGTAGTGGTCCTCTGCAATTTTGAGTCGGGCAGTGCAGGCGGCTATAGGTCGAACAGGTTCTCCATTTGCTGCACGTAAGAACATATCAAGCGGCGTGGTCACCTTTCGGAGCTTGCGGCAAAGTTTGGCGTCTATAACAGACACAGCGGCACCGGTATCCACAAGAGCGTATGCATGGGCACCGTCTACAAAAACTTCGACGATATTTGACGGCAAGGTGCGAGGACTTGAACATTTCGATAGCGCAGTTCTTGCCCCTTGAACTGCGACGGCTAGTTTCCCTCATTTTGAGGGGCTGGTCGTGGACGCATGGGTGACAAGGAGCGTCGATTGGGTGAAGGTGAGCGACGAGACGAAGTTGCCGGATAGTCACGGGAAGACGTGTTTGACTGACGATCCGAACTTTCATAACCAAAAGGTGGTCGGTCCATGTAATTGCTTCGTGGTCGGACGTCTGTGTAGGCGGGCACGCGACGACGGCAGTATCGGGAGATATGGCCAGGTCCGCCGCACGCAAAACAAATCGGCCGGTTATCGCGCGTTCGCCAGGCATTTGCAGCAAGGGGCGCCGCCCACGTGGCATACGGCTGAGTCGAGGCTGTGGTAGCAAGGGGAGGAGTCCATGCGACGGAAGACTGAGTAGGAGCGGTGACATGCGGCAGTCCATTGAACGGCGAGGGCTGGTGTGGCTGCTGCCTCTTTACTGCGTCAGCATAAGTAAGAGGCGCGGCGACAACTTGCTGCTGAAAGGGCACTGGCATAGCCTCGGCAATCTGGTCCTGAAGTGCATGTCGGAGCATGTCGGAGCATGGGAGCTAACGGTGCCGGTGGTTGCTCTTGCTGCTGCTGCGGAAGCTCTTGGCGCTGACAAAACGGCAGGAGGGAAAGCTGACGTGCGACCTCCTCACGCACAAAGTCTTCCATTTGTGCTAGAAGGCGGGAGTGGTCAGGTACGACGTCCAGGGCAGCGAGTGGTTGGTTAGGCTGAAATGGACGACGGGTGAGAGCTCGTTGCCGTCGCAATTCGTCGTAGTTCTGGCACAGAGTTACCACTTCAGACACCGTGCCAGGAGACTTCGCCAGGAGCATTTGAAAGACGTCGTCATCAACACCTTTCATAATGTGCTGGATCTTGGCACTTTCGCTCATTGCGGCATCGACGCGCTTGCAGAGATCGAGTATATCTTCGATATAGGCGGTAAACGTTTCGCCAGGTTCTTGTGCCCGTGAGCGCAGGCGTTGTTCGGCGCGCAACTTCCGCACGGCAGGGCGACCGAAAACCGAGGAAATTGCCTGCTTGAAAGTGGCTCAGTTCTCGAACTCGGATTCGTAGTTTGTATACCACAGTTTCGCCACATTAGCCAAGTAAAAGTTGACGGTGCTCAACTTAGCAGCGTCATCCCACCTGTTTGGTCCACTGACTTTTTCGTAGGACGACAGCCAGTCCTCGACGTCCTGGTCTTCGGCGCCCGAAAAGATCGGGGGGTCTCGCTGGTGAACCGGGCCGGGGCAAGTAGAAGCCGCGAGAGGTGATGTCTGTTGGGCCGCGTCAACTTGCATGGTCGACGGCAGCGTGCGGGATCGGAGTTCCAGGGTGTAGGTGATGCAGTTACCCAGCACGATCCACCAAATGTAAAGGGGGTTTATTGAAGGGCTGAGCAAGCGGGTGGTAGCTATAAAGGAACACAGGCGAACCCAGATGACGGTGCTTGATCGCCGATCTCGTGCCTTCTTCTTGTGCTGATGATAGCTGACCTGATGGTATCAACGTCTTTCTTATTCACTACAATTATGATGAATCATTTTTAGCCTACAGTATTTTGCGTAACCCTCCAATGACCGAAGACCTTTTTACTAAGATGACATATTGCAGAGTTATTAACGGTCGATTCAACTAATAAATCTATTTGAGTCGCATATGAACTTTTCAACAGCACTGAATATATTGCTGTTCGAGTGTCCCCGCGCAAAGGTCCCAAGTGGATAACAACATGGTCGACGTATCTGGTACACCAAGTTGCCGAAATATCATTTTGGTAATTCGTTTTCTGTGTGAGGAAAAACGTCGGTAGCAAGAAGTGTTTGATAGTTTCAGTCTCGTTGCAAAATGAGCAGGTAGAGATCACCAGGCCCGATATTTGCCAGTATAAATTAAGAATTGAGATTCTGCATCGCAGTCTAGTCATTACTACTCCTGTACGTCTTGTTTCACACCTTTCTGCTCTAAGGGAACTGGAGCGAAGAAAGCACGCGGTCTTCTTTTTTATTTCCTAAATCGAAAGCCGCTCTCACCCTCAGTTCATTACATGCAGGTGGCATTATGTATATAGATGAGAAGTAAACTTGTGTAGCACAGATAAATATAATGAAGATGAACGAAAACCGACGTACACTGGCTTTCTAAACACTCCCAAGTTGATTAGGAGGCAATATAGTTTCTAAATGAAGAATGTCATGTTAAAATTGTCACATTTCTATAAAAACTTGACGGACCCTTGAGCTTTGCCTTCAAGCTTAGAATGCGAAAAAGTAGTCGGGCTCGTGTGCATTGCGTTCAATTACGTCGCAAGGAAAGACACATTTGCTCGCGTAACTGTTCCAAACTGTCCTAGAATATGTATTGGAATGTACCATGGCTTACAGTGCCCACTACGTCAGTGCCCACTACGAAAAATTCAACATTTCTTTGACTGGCGCACAATTCGAGCGTGTGCACAGGCTGGGGAAATTCAGAGACAGCAAACAGAGACCTATAATAGCCAAACTGACTTTCTTTAAAGATAAGCAGCAAATTCTTGCGTCAGCTCCAAAACTAAAAGGGTCCAAATATTCTATCGGAGAAGATTTTTCTCTAGCTACGCGACAGGCACGAAGAAGCCTAATTGAATTCGCTAAAACGCAAAGAAAACCGTTTAAGCTCTCAGTTGACAGGCTACGCATGGATGGCAAAACCTACATACTTGATCACGCCAGCAAAACCGTTATTCTATCGGAAAGATAGCTCGCAACCAAAACATGTCCACCTAAACACCACCAGAAACCTAAATCACATTTGGCGACCCCTTCTTTTCTGATATCATTTACTAACATTAGAAGCATAATACCCAAGCGCGATACAATCTGCTCTTTTCTGGAAGACAACAATTCAGATATACTCGTGCTCACGGAAACTTGGCTATACCCTGCAATCACAAATAACGAAGTTCTTGCTGGCAGTGAAAGATATAACATATACCGCAAAGATCGCGTCGACAGGAGAGGTGGTGGTGTACTTCTTGGTGTAAAAAATACAATCTCTTCGTATGTACTGAATCTTGACTCACCCATTGAAATAATTTGGATAATGTGTGTGACTAAACACGCTAAAATTCTGGTTGGTAATTGTTACCGTCCGCCTGATTATAATAACACATTTATACGTGATCTTCGTCATAGCATCAAAAATGCCAAAGATCTTTGCCCTACTGGTGTAGTTTACCTATTCGGTGACTTCAACCTCCCGCTGATTGATTGGACAAACTTCTCATCACCATGCTGCCTTTCCACAGAATTCATTAACTTAGTCTTGGACTTTAACCTCTCGCAAGTCATTGATCAACCAACCCGTGGTTTAAATACGTTAGACCTATTACTAACTAATGCTCCTGATTCAGTGAGGACAGTCTCTTGCCTAAAGGGCTTCAGTGATCACAATTTAATCGAGGTAACGTTGGACTTACCTGTACCATTTGCAGGAATATCCAAAAGAAAATTCGGGACTACAGCAAAGCAGAGTTTGACAAAATAAGTGCACAGCTCGAAGAATTTTTTAGCAATGTCCTCTTTCCATCATTCTACAACAGGTCTGTAAATGAAAACTGGGTGCTTTTTAGAGACAAGATGTCTTCATTGATAAACCAATATATCCCTGTTATCACTGTTTCTAATGATCTATCTAATCCCTGGTTCACTAAATCCCTCCGTAAGCAAAGAAACAAGAAAAAACGCCTGTACTGCAATGCCAAACGCAGTGCTACGCCATCCGCTTGGGAAAAATACAAGCAGTACTTGACTGACTACTGTAAAGCAATATGCAACGCCAAAGAAAAATATTTTCACAACGACCTACCTTCTCTTCTGCAAAATAATCCAAAGAAATTCTGGCGCCTCATATCCCCTGACCACGGTTCCAACCAGTTGTCATTACTTAATGAAAACAACATTCCGCTTTCAGACTACGAGTGCTCCACTACTTTTAATACCTTTTTTTCATCTGTATTTAGCCAAGAAGATTCTTCTGACGTACCACATATCCCTGATTACAACTTCCAATACATGCAGCCTATTGAAATCACGGTGGAGGGTATCGCGTGTCGAATTAAACAGATTAAGGCATCCTCATCAGCTGGTATAGATGATATCAACTCTAAGGTAATTAAAAATACTGTTTCCATATCTAGCATTACATTATACCACATTTTTCGACAGTCGCTATCGTCTGGAAAACTTCCAGACGACTGGAAAATAGCCAAAGTAGTACCCATTTTTAAATCCGGAGATAAGAACTCACCTAAAATTATCGCCCAATCTCGCTCACATGCATATGTTGCAAACTCCTCGAACACATAATCGCCTCCCACGTATACAGTCACCTCGAGACTAACAAATTCTTCTTTTCAAACCAGCACGGATTCAGAAAGGGCATGTCATGCGAAACACAGTTACTAGAATTCACTACAGACATTCATTACAACATAAATAATGGCCTACAGACTGATTGCATATTTCTTGATTTCGCCAAAGCATTCGATCGTGTCGCCCATTGTCGCCTTATTTCAAAATTATCTGCCCTCCGATTAGACTCCCTCACTTTATCTTGGCTACGCAATTTTCTGTCACTTCGCAAGCAGTTCACAATCGTTAATAATTCTTCCTCTCCCTCTTCGTATGTCTCTTCTGGCGTCCCACAGGGGAGCGTTCTTGGCCCATTACTTTTTCTTATCTACATCAACGACCTCCCAACTAACATATCATCGCATATCAGAATCTTCGCTGATGACTGCATGCTCTACAGACCTATAAACTGTCCTAACGATCACTCCATCCTTCAAGATGATCTGAACACTATTTCTAACTGGTGCAGCACTTGGCTTATGAGGTTGAATACTAATAAGTGTAAAGTTGTTTCTTTTGGACGTAAACAGGTCATATCTAACTTCACTTACCATATGCAATGTGACAGGCTCTCCACGGCGACTTCTTACAAGTATCTTGGCATCCACCTTACACCAGGGCTTTCCTGGTTTGATCACATCACTAACGTTTGTGCAAAAGCCTCCAAAACATTGGGGTATTTACGCCGAAACCTTCGTCGTTGTCCCACTAACATTCGCAAATGTCATACCTAACTTTCGTCCGCCCGCAACTTGAATATGCCTCATCTGTTTGGTCCCCTTCCGCTCAGTATCAAATTAACATGCTGGAAACAATCCAGAACAGAGCCACCCGTTACATTTCTAGAAACTATGACATCAATTCCAGTGTGACTCAGCTTAAACTCCATCATTCCCTCCAAGCATTAAATGTTCGTCGTCACGTGTCCTTGTTATGCCTATTTCATAAGTACGTCTACAGTAACAAAACATCGTCGTTGCACCTTCAACGCCCCGCTCTACACGTCACGCAGATTACATAACCATCTCAGCTTCACTCGCATTTTTGGAAACACGAACGCGTTCAACACATCCGCACTACCACAAGCCATCCGCATGTGGAATGATCTTCCCGACGATATCGCCTCTGATAGCAACCCCAACACGTTTCGGCAAAAAGTTCAGACGCATTTCCTTAATATTTCATCTTGACGTTCTTTTACTTCTTTTTCCGAGCGTTTTTATGTTACGGAGTGTTCTTATATACATCATCGCCATGTTTACGTATTGCTGACTTATTGCTTTGTTAATTTTTTTTTGTTATTACTAACCGACATTGTACCGTTTTTATTTTGAAATTTACATGCGATTTTTCACTGTAACCCCCCTTACTCAATGCCTTCTGGCCTGTAAGGTATTTTCAATAATAATATAATATAATA
>WOVY01001103.1:542500-725180 GCA_013436015.1 Rhipicephalus annulatus | reverse complement strand
GTGGTGTGTTTTCATGTCTCGTGCCCACTACAACTATACGCACCTGAGTGTTTCGAGTGGTTCGTTCATGGCAGCCCCGCCGCGGTGGTCTAGTGGCTAAGGTACTCGGCTGCTGACCCGCAGGTCGTGGGTTCGATTCCCGGCTGCGGCGGCTGCATTTCCGATGGAGGCGGAAATGTTGTAGGCCCGTGTACTCAGATTTGGGTGCACGTTAAAGAACCCCAGGTGGTCAAAATTTCCGGAGCCCTCCACTACGGCGTCTCTCATAATCAAATGGTGGTTTTGGGACGTTAAACCCCACAAATCAATCAATCGTTCATGGCAATGCCACAAACTTTACACTGCCATTGCCATGCAGCGTTTACCTTATGTCTGTCGTGCGAATAACAATAATAATAATAATAATAAAAACAATAATAATAATAATAATAATAATAATAATAATAATAATAATAATAATAATAATAATAATAATAATAATAATAATAATAATAATAATCCTAAGTTCAAGGTGATTACGCCATGATATGGTTAAAAGGCACGCCGTTGCGAGGTAACTCTAGTTAATCTGAAGAGTTTTAAAGTACCCCGCCGCGGTGATCTAGTGGCTAAGGTACTCAGCTGCTGACCCGCAGGTCGCGGGATCGAATTCCGGCTGCGGTGGCTGCATTTACGATGGAGGCGGAAATGTTGTAGGCCCGTGTGCTCAGATTTGGTTGCACGTTGAAGAACCCCAGGTGGTCCAAATTTCTGCAGCCCTCCACTACGGCGTCTCTCATAATCATATGGTGGTTTTGGGACGTTAAACCCCACATATCAATCTACCAAAGAGCTTTAAAGTACAGTCAACTCCAAGTAGGCTATACGTGCATTCTATCACTGAGCACCCTTCGAAATCGGGTAGTGGTGATTGGAAATCACACCCGTGTCTTCGAGATCAGCAGCGCGACATCTCACGTGCTAAGCTACGATGGGGGATGTTTGTCGTGTGCAGAAGATTGCAGAGCCTTTGAAGTGCTGAATATTGTTCTTTTATAAGCCATTCAGGTTTGTAACCAGAACAATGCAGAGACCACCAGTTATATGAGCAATTTCAGGGCACGAGTTCAATATTCACCAGTGTGCCTACAGGAAGTGGGGTGTTGCGAAAAAAAGCAGGGTGATTCAGGCGGAGAAAATAAAATGCGGAAAGAGAAGAGAGAGATATATAAAAGGAACAAGGAGGGCCTTGCTGTGAAGCCATACTCATTTTTTTTTTTCAACCAACGTACCTCTTGCAAGAAGTAATTGCTCTACAAGCGACGTCCATTAATGATACTTCTTTTATGTATGCATTTGGCAGCGTAGTTTGTGCATATCATTTTCGCTGGAAGCCAGTCTATCTCGTTGGTTTTCTTGGTGACGAGAAGCAGTCCCAGAATTTTCAGCATTCTGATCTATACATAGGGCATGTGTGTTGGCTGCGTGGTATGACTTGAGCGAGCAGTAATCATAAAAAAAAAACCTCTTGGTTCACCAGACATGGCGAGAGGTATAGAAGAGGGGGGGGGGGGAGCTAACGGCTGCGGTAGTTATTTTTTGGCTCATGTTCGGGCACGGCATTTGACAAAAGATAAAATCCCGCAACGGCACAACAATTCCGCTACGGTGTAGGCGTACTTTAAGTCTGCGCTGAAGAAATGATTGAGCAATAGGCGAATTTTTCTGCAATTGGGCCGACAAGCCTTTTGCGTTTGAGGTATTGCTCGTTCATTCCAGGAAATACATTTAAACGTGGCACCTTTCGTGACGTAGGGGCATGCATAAAAAAATCAGTTCAGCAAAATAGAGCAATTAGGCTTTAGAAAGTTGAATTTTTTTTGTTCAGAACTTTGTTTTCCCCTTCTAGCGGCTTAGTTGTGCAAGAGTAGCAGTTTTTCGTTTACAACTCGGCTCCTGCTGTCGCCGACAGACAGACACACCTGACAGCACGATTTCGCGCTTTTGAACACAGATGGAGAGAAACGAAAAAGCGGTATACCCAAACCGTAAAGCAGCGCTTTCGAAACACGAGCTTTTCACTTATGGACATTAAAAAATGTAGAAGCATGCATACAAGTGAACAAAAAGAACTATATAGGCGAAACAAAAAAAAAACAGAGCAAACAGATATAATATAAGGCAATATATTTCTGATTGATTAAGCCGGTGCAGTTCATAGGCTGGCAATTTCGATTAGTATTCAGGTCTTCGCACTGATTAGTCTGGAGTAAATGGAAATAGTGCGTCCTATACGTCTTTTCGATTAGATTAGTTTGCAGCGAGGACTGAACATTTTCGCCGTTACGCTTATTCGTCGTGAACGTTGATTCATTAAATCTGTGAGCAAATAGGCGATTCACTGGACGCCTCACACGAATTACTTTTCGATTTTAGTGCGGTGCGAGTCTACTTTAAGCATGAACGTCTTGAGATTTTCCTGCCTCCTTTTCTTTATTCAAATTCTAATATGCGTTGCAGCGCATGCGTGGGCGCCAGTACGTATATTTTATTTATTTATTTTTATTTATTTAATAGTTTTAGTTAGTTAGTTAGTTAGTTAGTTAGTTAGTTAGTTAGTTAGTTAGTTAGTTAGTTAGTTAGTTAGTTAGTTAGTTAGTTAGTAGTTAGTTAGTTAGTTAGTTAGTTAGTTAGTTAGTTAGTTAGTTAGTTAGTTAGTTAGTTAGTTAGTAGGCTTGATACATGTCATCAGCGCCCCTAAAGCAACAGAGATCACTGCATTGGCGAACTGGGAAAAACCAAAATCCTGAAGTTATATGAATCAAATCAACCGCCTCATTATAATGCGTGTCACAGTAAGGAGCTCTAGGTTGATTTTCTCCTCCTGGGCTGCTATGTCGTGCACACGAAACTAAGTGCCAGAAAATGCTCGCTTTGCCGCCATTGAAATGTGTTCGCCGCTGCGAATATATAGCCCACGACCTTCAGCCTAGAGCAGCATAGTGTCATATTAGCCTGCTAAAGATGTTATCTTTCTACAATGCGTAAAACATGAAGGAAGTGCAGGGAAGTGAGAGAACTGTGGTATAGTGGTCACTCGTTTGAAACGACAGGCGTAATTCCAGAACTATAGGGACGGGCGTTATATTCGAGGGAAGCTTCATTCATTAGGAGAAAGACGAATGCTGATTAGAGTAAGATAAGTATGCGCTCTGTGGAAATTATAATATATATATATATATATATATATATATATATATATATATATATATATATATATATATATATATATATATATATATATATATATATATATATATTCAGTCCTTTCTCAGGTTCATACACAAGCAGCTAGTAGGAACCTGAGAAAATGCCGGGTCACGCCGTTATTCATTACTTAGGCTGGAGACTGCCTAAATACGGGAGCGTGAACGAGTTCGCGAATATATGACGTATGACGACACGCGTGTTAGCGATGGTAGCTAATCCCTTCCTAGCTCCCCGTCACGGTGCTAGAGTTGTTCTGACGGTATATATTCTGAGCGGGATTTATTCGTATATACCGTGTATAAATCCAGCATCACGCCTGTCTAACGTGTCATGCGAGCAAAGGAACCTAGTGTTAGACACTGCAGCTTACAGCTTATTGCAAGATTCTACAGAGTTCGTACCAATGATAATATTCGTGATTAAATTGTCATCCCAACAGAAAGATCGGCTGCAGTTGCATATTCAGAATGGCTTTATTCACGACCGAAGAAGCTGTATGCGCTTGAAATCAGACTATAGGCCTACTCATGGTGACCCAGAAGCGTCTGCCACAAGTTTAGCACATTTATGTCTCAGTTGAGATTTTTTTTTCACTGTAGCCCACTTGCTATTGGCTCGTTGCTTTGGTGCTGCATTGTGGCAACTGTGTAGGCTGTAGTGCGCGCATATTAATATGCATGGGTCTTCATTTTCTTTACCTCTAAAGCAAGCCACCTGTTTTGCTCGTTGCATATCTGTGCAACTAAACAAAGGATGGCACGCAGGGTCTGTACTACACGCCAAAGTAAGCGATATGGGGATGGCTCATAAAAAATTGGCGCGTATATAAGTCGTTTTCTCGCGCCTCGCACCGGCCACACAGCTGCTGAACTGGACCGACACCGCCGGTGAATCGGGCCATTATACGAGTCACTGTACATCCACCATGGTGGAATAACCGAGCGTGATAATACGGAGCTCACGAACGGGTTGGAAGCCTCTGATAGCCTGTGAGTTGGCAAATTGGGCTGGCTTAGCCGCATGCACGAGTGGCCCCCATCACGAGAAGGAACTCGTCCACGCTCGTCGTGGCTATGATAGTCGCGTAGCGTTATACCGCCCCATATATACGCAGTCGGCCTCTTAAGACACCTGCTGGCTGGCCTCACGATATGGAGCATATAGGGCGAAATGATAGTCATTTACCACGAGTTGCCGTGCCAGCACCTCGAGATCCAAAACGGCGGTGACGACAAAGAGAAGCGAGCCGATGAAGGCCGGCGGCGAGGAATCGAAGAAAGCGAGGGAGGACATCGTGAACCGCAATATAGCCAACGACGGAGACCACTGCAACGAATTGAAGGGGCGATACCTTCCACACAGAAAAGGCTATAAGAACCACGCAGTATCTATCTATCTATCTATCTATCTATCTATCTATCTATCTATCTATCTATCGCACACACACGCGCGCGCACACGCAAGCACACACACACACACACACACACACACAAGCACACACACGCGCGCGCGCGCGCGCATGCGCACACGCACACACACACGCACACGCACGCACACGCACACACACACACACAAGCACACACACACGCGTGCGCGCATGCGCACACGCGCACACACACACACACACACACACGCACGCACGCACGCACGCACGCATGAGCACACACCAAGTGCCATATGTCGCTGTCAGTTGCGACGTACGGTAAAGGGCCCAGTCTTCATCTCTCACATTATCTATTCGGCGGCACACGCCTCTCTCATCGTCGTTCCGAAAGGTTTTTGTTGCTTCTTTACTAGCCTTGTTTTCGACACCCACACTGTAGCGCGGGTGGGATACAAAAGTGCTCATGTAAAAAGCTTTATGTCCAAGATGCCCTAGTAGGTTCAAAACTTATACGGAACCCTCTACAACGGAGGTTTGAAGGACGCTGCAGCCAAGTTATTATAACTTGGGCATTATATAAAAAGCATGCTTAGAAGATAGGTTACTGCTGGTGAATTGCAAAAAACAATGTCATAGTATACCACGTCACCACAACCTAGATTGTTTATTTTGTACCCAGGTCATGAACAAAGTAATGCAATCTTCATTTAAAAAAAAGCTTTCTAACTCAACGCTTCCTGTGCTCTATTCTTGACGCGATCATAATATCTTGACTTATATGACCAGACTTAACTGAAATTCACGGCGTTGAACCCACCTATTCAGTGAATAAGTAATATCGCCCTTGTTCAGACTACTCCTACAGCGCTATATTAAGTATGTGCTGCAATATACAACTTGCGTCATTGTGAGTGAGCATGTGGCATGTTTATGTTAGACCACGGCACAAAACGGGCCGCATGTCGAATAGACGCGGACGTTTAACGGTGCGCTTAACGGTGGTCAAGTATGCAGTAGCGACAATAGCTCGAACTCATTATTGAATCCCTGTATGCAACCTAAATTTGACCATTGTGTATGTGTAACTCTACATATGACACTAGTTATGTGAACCTTTGCGGTCAAACTACTCGAACGCGCATGTGCCACTGCGTAGGTGCCCGGTAGAAATGCACAACAAGGTACTTGAACTGAAGTCGGCCTCAAAAGCATCCGATTATAGAGAATGAAGTAAATTCGTCAACTTTTAAGCAATTTTGTCAAAACAAGACGCAAAGAGAGTTTCCACTATGCTATTCCTTCAAAATGTGCTTCAGCTAAAACTTCCTCACCCTTAACAAAACAGCACCAGGAGGGATAGAATTAAACAAAGTCCTTACCCTCGTGATATTGAATATTGAAATATGTTGCCCGGTTATGTTAGGTCTTCGCCACTGACAGAACTGGTAACTGTTGCTGACAGCTTCGTGTATAGACTCATACCCCCTGTGAAGTCGTTTTTACCTCATGGCGCCCGAGCGTCATACATCTAGCGAGAGGTGGCGCCGTGCTAGCGCGGTGGCCTCAGTGGCGGCGCCTGGTGAGGTTACGTGAGCGAATTGGGACCAGGAGTCTTCCTCTTCCAAGTTTTGGCGCGGCAGTGGACGGTCGACTGTAGCACCATGGGCGTGATTCCGAGGATCGGTATCGCATGCTCTCACGCTGAGCTAACGATTAACCCCTTCGAATGTTGAAGTACGCAGAAAGGAAAACAAGAGAATAGAGAGAAACGAAAGCGTGCGTTGGCTTGGGAGAATTGATGTGAGAGAAGTAGAAATGTAAGTAACAAAAAAGGGCGAAGCAGTGAATGTGATAGCAACATTTTTTAATGCTCTACGACGCAGTTGAGGCTAGCATTTTTAGGAGCAATATTAATTGTAGTGAGCATGCACTTGCTAAGTAACCAAGTTTCCTGCTGTGCGGCCCCAGGGCTCTTGCGTAGTGGCGGCGTTCATATACGAATCTGATCTCACGTAACTCTACAAAACGCTGATGCAAACGTTTGCCACCGTTGTGTGTGTGTGTGTGTGTGTGTGTGTGTGTGTGTGTGTGTGTGTGTGTGTGTGTGTGTGTGTGTGTGTGTGTGTGTGTGTGTGTGTGTGTGTGTGTGTGTGTGTGTGTGTGTGTGTGTGTGTGTGTGTGTGTGTGTGTGTGTGTGTGTGTGTGTGTGTGGTTGTGTGTGTGTGTGTGTGTGTGTGTGTGTGTGTGTGTGTGTGTGTGTGTGTGTGTTGAGAGTGCAGCCCGTAGAAGCTCCTGCCTGCTGTTGGGGCAGAAGGCGCGCGCTGATCGCTGCAGCGATAGCGCAGCAACCATAAACGCCCCCCTTTCTTCGCTGGCAAGATAAGCGCTCGCGCAGACGAGCCCGTTTGGAAAGGACGGGCTCGTCTGTATATATATATATCATCAGCCTGACTACGTCCACTGCAGGACAAAGGCCTCTCCCATGTTCCGCAGTTAACCCGGTCCTGTGCTTGCTGCTGCCGATTTATACCCGCAAACTTCTTAATCTCATCTGCCCACCTAACCTTCTGTCTCCCCCTATCCCGCTTCCCTTCTCTGGGAATCCAGTTTGTTACCCTTAATGACCAGCGGTTATCCTGTCTAGGCGCTAAATGCCCGGCCCATGTCCCTTTCCTCTTCTTTATTTCAACTATGATATCCTTAACCCCCGTTTGTCCCCTAATCCACTCTGCTCTCTTCTTGTCTCTGAATGTTACACCTACCATTTTTCTTTCCATTGCTCGCTGGGTCGTCCTCAATTTAAGCTGAACCCTCTTTGTAAGTCTCCAGGTTTCTGCTCCGTAGCTAAGTACCGGCAAGATACAGCTGTTATATACCTTCCTCTTGAGGGATAGTGGTAATCTACCTGTCATAATTTGAGAGTGCTTGCCGAATGTGCTCCACCCCATTCTTATTCTTCTAGTTACTTCAATCTCGTGGTTCGGTTCTGCGGTTATTACCTGGCCTAAGTAGACATAGTCTTTTACAACTTGAAGTCCACTATTACCTATCTCGAAGCGCTGCTCTTTTCCGAGGTTGTTGTAGATTACTTTTGTTTTCTGCAGATTAATTTTAAGACCCACCTTTCTGCTGTCCTTGTCTAACTCCGTAATCATGAGTTGCAATTCGTCCCCTGAGTTACTCAGCAATGCAATGTCATCGGCGAAGCGCAGGTTACTAAGGTACTCTCCATTAACTCTTATCCCTAACTGTTCCCATTATAGGCTTCTGAAAACCTCCTGTAAGCACGCGGTAAATAGCATTGGGGAGACTGTGTCCACCTACCTTACACCCTTCTTGAATGGTATTTTGTTGCTGTCTTTATGAAGCACTCTGGTAGCAGTTGACCCCTGTAGATTTTTTCCGGGATGTTTATATATACTTCATCGACGCCCTGATTACGCAGTGTCTGCATGACGGCTAATATTTCTACTGAATCAAACGCCTTCTAGTAATCTATGAAGGCTATGTATAGTAGTTGGTTATATTTGGAACATTTCTCCATTACCTGATTGATAGTATGAATGTGGTCGATTGTTTAGTAGTTTGTTCGAAATCCTGCATGTTCCTTTATTTCATTGAATTCTAATGTTTCCTTTACTCTATTAGCAATTACCTTTGTAAATAGCTTGTATACTACAGAGAGCAAGCTGATTGGCCTGTAATTCTTCAAGTCCTTGTCATCTCCTTTTTTATGTATTAAGATGACGTTAGCGTTCTTCCAAGACTCTGGTACTCTTCCTGTCAGGAGACACCTCGTAAACAGGGTGGCTAGTTTTTCAAACACAATCTGCCCTCCATCTTTCAGCAGATCTGATGTTACCTGATCCTCACCAGCAGCTTTGCCTCTTTGCATGCTCTCCAAAGCTTTTCTGACTTCTTCTATCATTACTGGTGGGATAGTGAGGCGATGGCGTAGTGGTTAGAGCATCCGCCTCGCATGCAAAAGGTCCGTGGTTCAAATCCCGGTGCCGCGCAGTTCCCAACCGGATTAAAAAAAATCCACGTGTTGATGGAACTGCATTAAGAGGCCTGGGGTGCGGCCTCACCGGTAACCACCGCCGGGAACGCACTGCATCACCAGAGAAGGATTGGCCACCCTGGTGCTGTATCTGGCCGCTTCCTCGCACATGCATACTTTATATATATATATATATATATATATATATATATGCGAATGACGGCGGCGCCGCCAGCGAACACCAGCCGAGACTGTCCATACAATTACTATCGCAATAATATAAAAAAAGAAGATATCATGCGTCGCTACGTCGCTCCAGTGCTGAACCCATTAGCGGCATCATTTGTCGTGAAATCTGTTCCGTAAGTAGGCTTTTTTTTAATAAAGATAACGATGTAGCTAGAAGTCGCATGCAAGTTATTTTCAGAGTATAGATGTAGCTGCACAGTGCTGACAAATGACCCACGATGGTATACGGAATTTTTATTTTCTAAAGCAACGTAATCTCCAAATTTGTGCAAATCTGTAGCCTAAATTAAAACATATTTAGCACAAAGATTCACAGCGGAGTCATGTATCCATTTACTTTCGGTATTTTGGTTGACGTTAAAGCACAGAATAGATAATAAAAGTGAGAATGCAAGAAAACACACATTATTGGAGGCTCGGTTTTTTTTAGGAGACGGCAACCACAATTCGGAGCCGTGCACCAGAGTTGTCCTGTGAGGTGGAATCGCTGATTCATTCGCACAATCTCATTCAGTGTCTTCATTGCTGCCATGTCTTATCCGGCTGTCAGAGTTTTATCATCAGTTACTTGCAGAACGTGCCCTCAATGAGGGGTTCCGGCTGAACGCGAGGCGAGCGGGTCAGTTATCTCTTCTCGCGTTCCCCAGCATGTAGGAGGCCTTGGCTGCAATGATACGTTGTCTCCGGTGCGCACGCGTTCCATCATTGTTCCCGGCCGTCGCACCACGCATTCGGGACGCCGCGGGCGAAGCGAAACACAGCCGCGGGACACGTGCTCGAAACAGCAGCGTTCTCGTTGCACTGCATGTGTCCTCCGCGAACGCACACCCGCGTCCAAGGGACGCGAGTCTGCGACGAGTGGCCCGTGATTGTCGCGCTGTCAGGACGGGCGAAAACCCTGCCGTGCTGCTGCTGCGAGACAAATGTGGGCATTCTTCCACATGACAGGGCGATAGTGAAGGCGTGCTCGGAAACCAGCTGCGGCTGCGTGCCCGCGCGTGCACCGCGGAGTCTGGCGGAGCAAATTATTTCTCCCTTATACGATGCCGAGATATAGGAGAAGTGAGGTAGCGAACGAAAACTACACAGGAAAACGCGAGAGGAACTTGAAGGAGCAACAAACCAAGCGAGAATGCGGAGAGGGAAAGAACGAACGGAGAAACAATCTCGGTTGCACGCGTACACGGGGAAAGTTTGTATACAGCGTGCGTACGCAAAGACCCCCTTAAGAGGCCACGCACGTCTTGCGCGAGCGCCAATAAAAAACGACCACAGTGTAGCGGCACGTATATCTATAAGTGGGCGCGCACAGGTCGCCGCACGGCTTGGCTGTGTCCCGCCGCGCGTTCTCGAGAAAGCCTGTCACCGCGTATTGTCTGAAGGAGGCGCGCAAGACAACGCACCACACGTGATCGTGGGCTCTCAGGGCACTGGCAGCCACCCGTATGTAAAACGAACTCTGACAATAGTGAAGGAAGTCCGATCAGTCGATAGCCAAATCTTGTCCCGATCAAGCGAAAAAGCGGGATTTTGAACTAAAAGTAGGCCCACAGTCTTCGCGAACCGGTTTCGAAGTAAAACGAGCTCAGTCTATACATTCTGCCTTAACGACTATCTCATCATCTTCGTCCTCAATATCCGTTAAAGGTACAAAGCGAGCATAATTACCTTTGTGCCGTTACCTTTGCAGATGGGTGGCTGCAAAGTACACTAGCAAAACGCGTATATAGGCTTTTGTCCAGGCTACTTTTAAGTCTTTTTCTCCACCTCAAAGTTTTCCTTATTTATGCGTATCGTGTATTGTGACTTTGCGAAAATAGACCATTAATTTTGCGGTGTGTGTGTGTGTGTGTGTGTGTGTGTGTGTGTGTGTGTGTGTGTGTGTGTGTGTGTGTGTGTGTGTGTGTGTGTGTGTGTGTGTGTGTGTGTGTGTGACATGAAAATGTTAGGGCGTAGTAAAAGTATCATTTATGCAATGGCGCTTCGTTAAAAGCCATGTGCAGCTTTCCAGATCATGTATAGAACCTATTATCGTACTAGCAATAAATGCAATACACGATGTTCTGTGTTTATGTGAAGTCCACTTTCTCGGTTTAGGGTTTTCTCAAAAGGTTCCTTTTTTGAAAAAGCGCAAGTAGCAATAGAGTCAGTATTCGATATTAGGCCAAAAGTATCACTCAAATCTGTTCAAACAACTGCAAAAAAAACTTGTGCAACAGCCTTCTATTGCATGATTTGGCCAAAGAGATGATAAAAACTGATAAACTGGCCTTGGATATGTTGTTTTATTTGTAAGACGCACAATGATACCATGCCGTTCCGGATAATTATTTCGAAAAATGGTTCTTGCTAAAATAGTGTGGTGCTTTTTCTGCAGGAAAGCTGAATTTCCTTCAATTTAATGATCCGTTTCACACAAAGAATTCTCAGAAGATAGTGAATTTTAGTATCCAATGCCAAAATAGTAATTGAGGCGTTGTCCGTTGATGTGAAAGATTTGGACTATTCTTTACCTCATGCTATGATTCTATAATTCGTCGAACGGTGTATACTTGAACATGGTGCAGTGATCTTTCAGAACACTTGAGGTATTTCAGTGGGGAATTTTTTCGATTTATTTGCTTTATACTTAACGTCCACATTTGTTAATTGGAATGGGAACACTTATATCCAAAAACAGAGTATGTGTATTGGTTCGGCTCATGCACCCGTACTCAGTGATATTTTTTTGGCCCACTTGGCTAGAATATTTGATACTTTTGAGGTGTGATGCTAAAGAGTTTCAAACTTCTGCTGATTTGACCCTTGAAGTATTTGACACGGTTTGCCAACCTCTAAACCTTACACATGAAATGCCATGTGAGAACACGCTGAATTCCTTGATCTCTCTTTGAAATTTCAGGATGGCCCAGTTTGTTTGCTTTATGATCCCAGGGGCAAAATCTATTGTTGCCTTTCTCTTCTGCACATACTAAAGTAGTCAAGAGGTCTGTCACACGTATGTGCCTTTTTAATTCCATAAATAAATCATGTTCTCACATCATGAAGAAGAGCTTTGAGCGACAGGTTTTACAACTGTAGGCAGCAGGTTACCTGCAACGACTGGTTATAGCCGTCGCGGAATCACTCTTGAGGGTTCTAAAGAAACAAAATAGGCAGCTTAATGACACTTCCCTGCAGCAGTGTAAAACGACTGTTGTTCCCTATATCCATGGTGTAGCACACAATCTCAAAGAGATTGGAAATAAGGTTTGTGTCCGAATGGTCACGTCTGCTCCAGAGAAACTGTCAAAAATGTGTCTCGAAACCTGTCCTGTTTTGAAAGAAAAGAAAGGTTGCCAAATTAGGCATCGAAATAAATATGTTGAGTGTGTACTGTCCATTGTTTTTAGAGTACCCTTGTCCTGTGGTCTCGCTTGTGTTGGACGCACTGAAAGATGTATTAATGATAGGTGAAAAGAGCACCATAATAAAGTGCAAAATGCTACTCACTGGCGATCCAAGGAGTGCGGTTGTGAGCCGTACTTCGACAACACATGCATTTCAATCGTGACCGAGATTTACTAATCCGTTTGATCGTTGAAGCAGCGGAAATGACACGTGATGACTTTGAGTGTGTTAGTGCACCTTTTATCTCGCTCATGCGCAAAGAACATTGTTTTGGGGCGGTGTGATTGATAACATTGAATGAGTAATGTACGGCACTGCACGTGTGCTTTTTCCTATTCTGCCTTTTGCTTTTTTTCTTCTTTTAGCCCTTCATATACTCGGACGTTTGCAATAAATGTTTAGTTGAAGTTACGTGCTTTTGTTTTGTGTTCCTGTGTAAAAGTTGTGTGCTTTCTACCAAGATGTTTAGAAGAAAACTTTAAAAGGTGGCATCCCATTATGCGACGATATTGTGCTCATGAAATTAAATCCCGCAAGCACACAAGCACTTTTACAGTTAAAATCAATAATATATTTGAATAAATCGAGAAATAGTGAGGCCGCCGTCTCCTTACGTCGTTTCTATGTTGACCAAATGTGCCATATTCCGATAATGTTTTCCGCAATCACGCACTATTCGGTGATTGTGTTATGCTGGACTGCGCAATATGCAAGCATTTTGTGCATAATGTTTACGACGCCTATACGTTCTTATGCACTGAACTTTCCGATTCAGCTAGTGTAACTAGCCTTGCTGTTAGCTGCTCAGCCTTATTAAACACCAAGCGGCGCAAGCCCCAATTATGCTATTAACTGCTTTGATGTTGTTTTTGACCTCTTGCTTTTTTTTCTTATTTATGTCACTTGGTGTGGTGACCTACATTCAGAGCTTACATTGTAACGCGACGTTTTACGAACGTGTAACTATTATAATTATTCCAACTATAATGATCCACTGATCACTATAATTATATAGCGGTACAAGTAATCATCGTCGGGGACGTTATAGGAGAAAAATAAAGCAATATTTACGGTCGTATGTGCCGATACGATGACTAAAGATATGGTTTGAGACGAAGCGCTAGTATTGGACGGTTGGACGGTAGTTCATAAATACCAGGAGAATGAGACCTAAAGAATGCAGAGACAGAACATGCATACGACCACAATATAGCTGAGAAGCAAGTCGAGAGGGTCTCGTTTGGCGGCACATTTACCTTGAGCGCGTAGCGAGGCGAACATATACAGAGAGCTCAGCACTAACTCCGCACTGCATTTTATAGGGTCCGGCAAAAGCAAACATACAAATACTTTAGGGGCATCAACGCGCGTTCTATCCGAATGCATTTTTTTGCGGCTGATGTATAACCACGGCATTGAGGTGGATCGCGCCGCATACACCGCTTGCGTGTAAGTGCGGCGCGCGTCTCGGCGCCGGTATCGAAGTGGTCCCGGTGGGCGTATGCCTCCTGCCTTTTGCATTTGCTTTTTTTTTTTCTTCGTCGCTCGTAACCGCCTATCACGAACTCTATCCCGAGTAATGGGCTTTGATGCGCGTTTTAGCGCTAGTAAACTGCGCCGTCTTCATCACGCCAATGGCGTATGCCGGCAGCCGGCCGATCCATTTGCTAAGCTCTTTCTTTTTTCTCTCCCCACCGCCGGGATCCGCAGGGTGTTCTTCCTGGTGGAGAAGGAGCGCAATTCGCTGCTGCTGACAGCGAGTCCCTGCTCGGCGCCTATCGAATGGCACATCTTCAGGAAGCCCCTGGCGCCGTCCGACTACTCCGAAGAGTCCAATGGTGGGTCACCCCGGCCGCCGTATGCGTTCGCATGCACGACGCGCGCCCGGGGGGAGATTGTGCCGTTGTTTCTCAATGCACGCAGATTCACGACTGCCGACTGCTAGTGGATTGCACGGCAGGCGCTGTTACTCGTGTCACTTGTCTCGATAGCCAAGGCCAGCTAAGGCGTTATGCCGCGACTAACCGTACAGTGCCACCAAGCCCCGACCTAAACGCGCATGGCAGCAGCGGCATTCCCTGCGTGGGCCGATTGCTTTTAAAAGGTATAAGCCGTGCGCTGTACTACTTCACTTTCTGTAAAGCGGATGCCAGATGATCATTTTGAACTGGCTTTGCAAAATTTGCGTGCCACGAAAGAGTGAATAGTTTTAAACAAATCGTAAACAAAGCTCGCGATGTGTTCAGACTGTGGAACCAACCAGCAGACCATTGATAGTAGGATGTCCGGTGCTAGCTTTGGAGTGTAGATGCCCACTGCTAGCCGTCTGCAATGTTCTAAAGTAAATAAGCGCCGGCCTATCTTCGGCGGCGTTTTCTGAGGTGTAAAGATAAAAGAGACCTCAAGTTAGTGCTGATTTCAAGGTGACGCACTTAAATAAACACGCGGAAAAGTCTGTGTCCGTTCGCGACCTGTGTCGGGGAGGATAGAGAAGAGTGGTAGGGTCAGTCAACATTGGTGCTTATTCGTGCATACCATTCGCGATTCCAAGGCAGGCTCCCACCACTTTCTTGAGGTGGCCGTCGGCTCGCTTTGTGTCTCGAACAAGCACTGAACAAGGTAGCGGCTACAGGATGGTAAAACTTGGAATAATTATTCAGGCAGGGCTACTCTTTCCCATAAATTCTACTACTTTGCATCCGTGTTTTCTCTTCGTAGGGGGGACAAGGCAGTCTTTCCAGTCTGTTTCTCACACGTTAAATGCCTGTGGTATTCTACCAGGGAGAGATACGAAAACTGACTTCATATTTTCAATCAGTTAATAGTTATTCAGCTATGGTAATCTACGTGCATAATTAAAGCGATGGTGGTTACTGCCCTCTCTTAATGCGGTAGTAAATATTCTCAACACTATAAGGCATGTGTCTGCTGCAGCAATCGTCCGGAAACGACTCAGCACACCGTAATGCAATGCAATATATTTCCCCTAGAGCTCTGGGATTCAAAGAGGTAGCGAACATTAAATAGCCAGCGCCCGAGATAAGCAATGGACGTCTAAAGTATATGGACGGGAAACGAAAGCAAGGAACAAGTTGAAGCATTCAGAGCCGCTACACGCGTATAAATAAGGTAAATGCACAAAGCCATGAAGGAGGAGGAAGAAAGTTTAAGCGGAAGGACAGGGACGTTAGTCAGTTCTTAGACCGGCTGGCTACCCTGTGCTGGGGAAAGGGGTGAGGGGAATAGAAGATGTTAAAAATAAATGTTGAGAAGAGAGACACAAACAAGACCGTTATGCATCAAACAGGCTATGGCTACTATTTTTGGCACCCCCCTTTCAAAAGGGATGCGAAGAGTTATAATGCAATATAGTCATCATTGCTAAATTATATTACGCAATGACCTTGAATAACAACAAATCCGCCCATGATATCCGATCGCGAGAAAGGCTGCTCGATGTCGCATTGAGTCTTAAAGACACAGACTTGCAAGTCCGCGTTCATCTGCATCTATGCTCGAGACTAAACTCAGTGCCGTGCACGAACTAGATGCACTTTTATTTTTTTCTGGAAACACACGATGAACCGAAATCCACATCTCTTTGGGATAGTGTGTGCAATGTTATCACAGAACACGGTGCCTTGCAACAACACATCGAACCGCCCCGAGGGTCACCCAACTCTTACTGGAACATTATTCACATTATTTAGGCACTCTGTTGACCAGCTGCTCACCTCTATAAGGGCGCAAGAGAATCCCCACTGGATATCAACAAATATTTTTGTAATTATATTCTCGCGTAGATAAATTCACGCTTAGGTCAGATACTGCAGAGGTCCAATTCCAACAACTGCAGATGGGGGCAAGAAATTTGTTGGCAGAGAGCAGTTTTGTGAGTGTTAATGCTTTGTGAGCACTCGCTTTCTATTCATTTGCATCAATGTCTAAAAAATTAAGGCGGTCTGTGCATCTACAATAACGTGGCGACGCTGTTCAGGCGTATAGTCGTTCACTGCAATAGTACCACGCTAGAGGGCATCCCATGTGCTCAATGATGCTACTTGTGATTTTCGATGATTCCCGCGCTCACCTGAACGTTGTCAAATAACGACCTCAACATTCTGGTTTTCTTTCTTTTTACTTTAATGACACAGCGTATATACATCCGTAAACAGGTGTTGTGTTGAGATGACATTTTGACAAGCGGACCTGTCTTCCTCAAGGCTGGAACAGAATAAAGATTGCTAACAGCGCAAACGACAGAAGGATATAGAATAGAGGAGACCCTTTTGTTGTTTGCGCTGTTAAGCGATCTTTGTTATGTTATACCAACACGCGGAATGCTACTATCTATTAAGGTTGGAACATAGGACCGTTCCAGCCAATTCGCTTGCCGAAATGTCGGCTCAACACAACCCTTATTTACGGATTTTTCATTTCAAGCTTTCATCTTCCCCTTCCTACCGTCTTTGGTATATATATATATATATATATATATATATATATATATATATATATATATATATATATATATATATATATATATATATATATATATATATATATATATATGTGTGTGTGTGTGTGTGTGTGTGTGTGTGTGTGTGTGTGTGTGTGTGTGTGTGTGTGTGTGTGTGTGTGTGTGTGTGTGTGTGATTGTTTGTTTTGTCACGCTAAAATTATGTTGTCAGTCTGTTATTTTGTACACGGACGTGATATTGCAGCTGCACGTTATATGTGCCGACCGTTGTCCTCACTGCGTGACATTATTATTATTCGTATATTTGAGACTTTCATTTACAGCATTCTGAGACTACTTTAACTTGTGTGAAAATATACTTTGAAACCAGCGTCGTATTGTATGCTCTATCTACTCCATGTAGAAAGAGTAGCCGGTGCCTTATTAGAGGATAGACGTCACAGCCATAAAAAATGCAGTAATTGTAAATCTCTCTTTCTATTGATGCTCCTGCTAGCTGAATTCAGCATGTTTCTTCCAATCGAGTTTACGGCGATACCGTATACATTCTCACAATATATATAATACAGGCGGCTTACACCCAAAAAAAAAGGTCTAGTGGCTAAGGTACTCGGCTGCTGACCCGCAGGTCGCGGGTTCGCATCCCGGCTGCGGCGGCTGCATTTCCGATGGAGGCGGAAATGTCGTAGGCCCGTGTGCTCAGATTTGGGTGCACGTTAAAGAACCACAGGTGGTCGAAATTTCCGGAGCCCTCCACTAAGGCGTCTCTCATAATCATAAGTTGGTTTTGGGACGGTAAACCCCACATATCAATCTTTACACCCAAAAAAACATACTTTAGGCAGCATAGCTGTAGCGTTCTTACCTGAATCCTGTGAGCAGGTCCGTTATTCACTTGTATAAGGCGCATAAAATTGGCTAAAAAGACTTGCAGATCCCCTTCAGGCGCGAATTATGCGTGTAGAGATCCTTTCAACATCCCTGAAATGGTGTTATGTATAATTTGACAAATACATTGGTGCATACAAGAGGTCACTTTGTATTTCACTGAAAATAATCTTATAATCTATATGTTATATATTCTTATATTTCTATATTCACTGCGCCCTCTTTTTCATTACGAGGTTTGACGTCCCAAACTATGATGTCATTATAAGGCACTTCGTATCGTGGAAAACTCCGACTGATTTTGAGTACTTGTGATTCTTAGCATAACGTAAGTCATAATGCAGAGTTTTTTTTGTATTTAACTCGCATGAAATTGCTGCCGCCGCAACCGAAACTGAGCCTGCGACCTAAAACTCCGCAACGCGATGTTATTGCCACTATAGGCTTACACGGTGCATCATAAAATAAAAATTTCTGCTGTTAGTATTTACAAAATTTTCTCGCATTTGTTACGAAGAAAGAAAAAAATTAGAATGAAAGTTCGTGAGTAGAGTAAACGACGTTAAAGCCAAGTAACACATATGCTATGTGCACTTTGAAAGGCTCAGTTCCTATCAATTTTGGGGGGTCAAAAGCCCGCACACGTACGAACGAAGCCTCCTTTTTATACCACTGATCTAGTACCTGGAGTTCAAGAGCCAACAGAAAACTATAAAAGCTTGGCCTGCTTTATTGTTTGCTAATGGCGTTGCTTAAAGTTATTGGGAGTGCACGAAGCGTTGGTGCTCGCGAACCGGGGGCCTTTACAAAAGAGCGGAGCGATTGTAAAAGACTTCACACAAAGGGACTACAACAGAGTTCGCGTTGCCCAACGCTCGTGTTCCGTAATCTAAAACTCCCGCTTAAAAGACGGCGTGTGGAAAAGCTGTTGCCAAAAGGTGACACACAGACACAGCTACGTTTCGTTTTACATTGTTTTTTTTATAGCGGAAAAACTAAGTAGCATATTTCACCTTTCGGGCACATGCTGTTGTGCCGGTTTGAATCACGTACCGCTTTTAATCTTCGGGCTTCAATAGATTTCGGAATCGCCCATAAATTCTAGAACTTTAGCTGCGCGCAGCTTAACTTCTAGAATTCGGGCGCGAATCTCTCGTGGCTGAGTTTCTCGGAATTTATTTCAAAGTGTTTCTCCTTTTGACAACAGAGACAAAGCATATGGTTTGTTTCATAGATCTATGGGTGTCTATGTAAAGAGCGTCGTAAATAACATCTTATGTCATTACGTAATCACGAGGAATCTAGCCTTTCACAAAAAAATTATTTTAAACCAATAATTTTGTGCCTGTCGTGTTCATCGCCGAAGAGTTCATGGTCCTCCTTAAGTTTAGTAACATTGATTTATAAACTAAAACTGCCTTTATACTTTGTTGTTGATATGATGTAGAAGATGTTGGCGCTCATATAAGGCGGTGGGTACTCCTTGGCTGTTAAGTGGAGATCGAGCATACAACTCAAAGATTACACATACAGACAGTAGTACATGTAATCATACTCAGTTTTGCGTTGCAAATGTGAGGTTCTGACCACCAAGAGCGTGTGGAATCGATTTCGTACATTTTTGATACCAATCAAAGGTGTTCATATTGCGTAACCGAGCCGAATCGTTGGGCCGTCGCCACAACTCTCCAATGAATTATTTGTGTACTTTTTTTCTTGTGTGATAGATTAGCTGTCGCCCTACGCTGTTACAATATTCTCAGCACTCAGAAACATCTTACTTATCTATTATAGCTTAGTAGATCTAATCAACATGGATCAATGGAGCACCGTTGAGTTGAGCATACTGAGCACAGTGTTTACTTGCAGCTTGAATGAATCCTATATAGTTGCTATTGCATTCGAACACGAGAGTCTCTCTTGCTCCCCTATTTTTTCATAAAAACACACCGCAACAATCATCACCACTTTTACGTCACCCATACTGAACACGCATTGTTCTGTGGTGGCTATGCCTTCTCACTGTGGAGTAGCGTGCTAAATTCATGTAGACGACACTGCTAGTTCAGCAAAATGTTACATAGTTACTTTCGACACCGTACTTTGAGCGCAACGGATCATGTCGTATGTGTTGGCTTTCGGCGTGCTATTTGGCCATACTGAGCATAGCAGCATGCCTATAACTATCTATGACCTTGTTGGGCATCTAGAGAGGCGATCATAGGTGTATGGATAAGTGCCCCGTGTACTGAATCTCTCTTATTTACTATCTGGTTAATAAAGCCCTCAGCTACGTGTGACAAAAGAGAAGCAATAGTCTCCCTTAGTTGAGCTTGCAAGAAATTTATTATTGAAAAAAAAACAGCCCGAATGTCCTCATTACCATTTGTCAAGAGCTGTCAGCTCTAAGACACGCATTTGACTGTTTACTAATGTCCTTCTGCATTTCACTGAATGAATATGTGCATAACTTTCCCTAAAGGCACTGGTTTCATTTTCGTAGATTAGTCTGTTGTGTACTGTAGTGTGTTTGGGTATGTTCTGTATGTCTCGTGCACTATGCACTTACATATACGTGCATGCTAGGCTTACTACAAGGCGTACATCTCTGGTTCTTTATTAAAAGGCCAGAAATCAGCGGATGGATGGCAAGGTAGGCTACATGTTACAGCTGGACAGCGCTAAACACAGGAAAAAAAATTGACAATGGCTTCCCCACATACTCCTCGACCCAAAAAAAAGTTCGCTGGCCGGGACGATGCACTGACGATACGTTTAATTTTAACTGGCCTTTATATGGCGCATTAAGATACGCATCCTTCATTCTCATGCGTATCGCCGTGGCGAGAGTCGGAGCCTGCTGCAGAAAGTATCTGACGAGCGAGGGAACGAAGAAACGGCTACGAGGAGTCAACTTTCTCCACCCACCGTCATATTCGTCGGAAGAATCGTAGCCCTGCGAAATCCGTCACTTTCCGAGAACATACACTTACTTCTCCGATGACTGGCCGCGTTGCGCACGCGAATCCGATCGAGAGATGAATAAATGTCCCGCGCACTTGACGTCGCCTCGACATGACGGATGAACGGACAAACGGCGCGGGTGGAGTGGCTTCGCTCTATAAATATGTACCAAGCAGCGCGGTAACGTCGCCGTGATGGAATTGATGTTCGCCCCGCGAGTGTCGAGTAGGCGCATTTCTACGGCAATTAGAAGACGCAGAAGAGGGCACACCCGCCCGCGTTGGGGAGGGGGATGAAAGGAGTGGGAGGGGGGAAGGATGAGTTGACGAGCCAAGCCACCGTCTATTTCGGTCGCCTTCCGTGCGGCGCAGCTCCTTCGATGCTATTGCTGCCGCCGGTGTGGCGGCCGTGAACCCTGCGGGCTGGGCGCAGGGGATGCGGCGCCGAAATAGGCGCCACGTTTGTCGTCGTCTCAGGTCTGCGGCGGGAACCGCCGTATGCACACAAAACAAACAAAAATAAAAATGAATAAAAAAAGCGGGTCCTGCGGCTGTCGCGGCTCTCAGCCATGTGGACGCCTTGTAGTGCAGGCTGGAGCAGTGGTAGCAAGGCAGCAACGAAGGACGAGCGCCCAAAGGAGCCCATATGTACTGCGAACAAGAAAACACGAAGTCAATGGACGTGTTTTGCATTGGCAAGAGTGCAACACGCTGTGTCAAACGCTAAACGATCCGGCCCACCCACTGTCTGTGCAGTAACTTTTTTTTCTTTCTTTATTGCACTGTCTGTGCAGTAACAAAGCCGTGCACGACGCCTGAGCCTAAAAGTTCGTGTCGGCAGACACGCCTGCATGTTTCGAACACCATTGGGCCCAGTGAAAACGGAGTGCAATTCTCTTCCGGGGTGTCTGTCTCGCTACTTATCGTTCGTAATAATCGCATAATCTACACGCACTAATCACCTTTCTAGTCGAGGCTGTACGTAGTTATATCATAACAAAACAAATGCTCTGACACAAGATGCAAGGTCACAAGGTACTGTCATCTTATTATGTCGAACATGCGAAGCACGACTCTCACAAGCACAGAAGGTTATTTATGATATTTCACATTTAACACAAACCTTCGGGTGGGGGCCTGAAGATCTAACAGCGGTGTGCGGCAGACTCGCAGGTTTACGCGTTACGCTTGGGCCTGCGACGGCTGAAAGCCCTCAAAGTAATGCATTTTCGATTAGGCCGGTCAACACGTGCGGGGCTGCAAGTGTAGTGATGTTTGGGTCCTGCCGACAGACTCCTAGAGCAGACACAGATATTTCATTAAAAGCAAACTAGAATTTATTTAAAACAATGCAATGGCAAGAGATAACTAAAATTAACTAATATGGAATACACAAATACGCTCGAGGGAAATAACAGCTACTTAAGCAAACTATGCTTTAAAAGAACGATATGACGATAGTTATATCACGAAAACAAAACGACGACACACGCGTCCTTCTTGTCTCTGTGTCGTCGTTTTGTTCTCGCGCTATAACTATCGTCATGTCATACCAACTAGCCCAAGCTGCCACACTTCTAATTTAAAAGAACACTACAGCAAGTACAAGTAAGCACAACGCGGAATGTCCCTAAAATACCTGCCTGATGAAAACTAAAAGAAACACAAAGAAGAACAATAAGAAAGGCTCACTTCTGATCTTTTCGTACGACGCAGCGCACACAACTGAATATTTAAAGCTGGGTATAATAAAATAACGGTTGAAAAACATCGCATTCAAAAAGCTTATACGAACCAGGCCAGCTTGTGGAGCACGTATACGTGGCGCCGCTGAAGGCCTCGCCAGCTTCGGTAGATGACGAAGGCGCCCGGTGTTGTAGCCGACTCAATTCGTTTCGCGGGACACTCCATGCTCGCCGCGTACGCGAGACTCGCGCAATCGATGACAGCTCTCTTCGCTGGTTCCACGTCAACAGTTGAAGCAGAGGAATTCTCTTTCGGGGTGTACGCATCCCCCTTGAGGTCATTTCCCTGAAAACATACGGGCCCCCTTCGCTGCAAGTGTAGGGAAGACCCAGCGGCGCCGTTCCCGAGTAGTTTCTTGCCGGAAGTTTCTTTCCAACACAAAGGCGCCCAACCTTAGAAGAAGGGGCGCGAGAATCGCAGTCGTTTGTGACCAGATTGCCTATTTAGTTTCTGCAGAGTAAATTGGATACCTTTCAAATACGGAATTTACAATGAGCACTAGTGTATAAGCATGGCCTCGCTATCTCATTTACATATGTGCAAGAATGTTTTGCGATTATTAAAAAAATTATAAGTGAACCGTCGTTCTTTAAAATCTCCATTTTGTCCCCCCCCCCCAAGGGGGTGTAGAGGTTACGTTGCTCGGGCCGATTCCGGCCGCGGCGGTCACAGTGCGATGGAGGCGAAGTGACAGAAGCCCGTGCGCTGTGTGATGGCAGTGCGCGTGGAAGAACACCAAATCATCACCAGATTAAGAACACCTGGAGACCTCCGCTAGGCGTGCCTCATATTCATATCTTGATTTTGGCCCGTAAAACATCGAATGTTAGTAATATTACCTTTCATTTTGTTTTGAATTACTGCCGGTATATTTCTTCACTTAGTGTCTTCCGCGACAACATCAGTGACGTCGTATTCCTTGAGGCTAAACAGAAAAAGAATGAAATGAAGGGAGATGGTAGAGACGCTATTACCCGCTTTGTTGTCCAACACGTGAGCAAAGAAAGGAGAGAAATGGATAAAAGAAGAAAACATGGTGGTTCTGGTTTTATAAAAAGGTATATCGTAGCTACATATACTACCTCTCACGGAGTTCTATTAAGGAGTTATGATAGGCTGAACCCTCCAAAAAATTGCATTTGCAATTCTGGCTCCAAAAAATCTATTGCACTGTGAGCAACAAACCTGTGGAAGCCCGCTGCCGAGCGGCCACTCCTAGCGGTTTAAATGCCGCGATGAATACTAGCACCGAAGTGCACCGCGTGCCCTTTGGCGCAAGCAGTATGCGTATAGACGAGAGCACGCCTATCTCGCACCTAGGCGCCTTCGGCGGTATACTCTCGCTCCCAGAGACGCCATAGTTTGTTTTTAACTGCCAAGGAGTGCCTCGCAAGCATGGCGAGCAGTGGATCTGAGACCTTAATATGTAAAAATGTAAAAAAACACCTGTTCACGCTGCGCCACCCTACAAGAAGTCTTCTGGGTACCACTGCGCCATTTTCGGATGCAAAAACAACCAGCGCAACAGTAAGATATTACTCAGTACTGTCAGTAAAGATCCGAACACGATACGGCAATCGTGCCGGTGCAATATTTTCGATTGCACTGATTTCCGTCCGCAACGAAAAACGCCGAGCTCCGCCGCCAGTGGATATAATCGCAATCAGTAGGAAAAACTACGAGTACACGAAAGGTGTACGACAAAATATAGTTATTTTGTTTACTCAAGCGCCACGCCAGCTGTTCCGCTTTACAGCAGCAATTTGTGTGCAGTATGCCTGTATAGTCATCATCATCATCATCATCAGCCTGTCTACGTCCACTGCAGGACAAAGGCCTCTCTCATGTTCCGCCAGTTAACCCGGTCCTGTGCTTGCTGTTGCCAATTTATACCCGCAAACTTCTTAATCTCGTCTGCCCACCTAACCTTCTGTCTCCCCCTACCCCGCTTCCCTTCTCTGGGAATCCAGTTGGTGACCCTTAATGACCAGCGGTTATCCTGTCTACGTGCTACATGCCCGGCCCATGTCCATTTCCTCTTCTTTATTGCAGCTATGATATCCTTAACTCCCGTTTGTCCCCTAATCCACTCTGCTCTCTTCTTGTCTCTTAAGGTTACACCTACCATTTTTCTTTCCATTGCTCGCTGCGTCGTCCTCAATTTAAGTTGAACCCTCTTTGTGAGTCTCCAGGTTTCTGCTCCGTAGCTAAGTACCGGCAAGATACAGCTGTTATATACCTTCCTCATGAGGGACAGTGGCAATCTACTTGTCATAATTTGAGAGTGCCTGCCGAATGTGCTCCACCCCATTCTTATTCTTCTAGTTACTTCAATCTCGTGGTTAGGCTCTGCGGTTATTACCTGCCCTAAGTAGACATAGTCTTTTACAACTTCAAGTGCACTATTACCTATCGCAAAGCGCTGCTCCTTTCCGAGGTTGTTGTACATTACTTTCGTTTTCTGCAGATTAATTTTAAGACCCACCTTTCTGCTCTCCTTGTCTAACTCCGTAATCATGAGTTGCAATTCGTCCCCTGAGTTACTCAGCAATGCAATGTCATCGGCGAAGCGCAGGTTACTGAGGTACTCTCCATTAACTCTTATCCCTAACTGTTCCCATTCTAGACTTCTGAAAACGTCCTGTAAGCACGCAGTGAATAGCATTGGGGAGATTGTGTCCCTCTGCCTTACACCCTTCTTTATTGGTATTCTGTTGCTTTTTTTATGAAGCACTATGGTAGCAGTTGATCCCCTGTAGATTTCTTCCAGAATGTTTATATATATTTCTTCTACGCCCTGATTCCGCAGTGTCTGCATGACGGCTGATATTTCTACTGAATCAAACGCCTTCTCGTAATCTATGAAGGCTATGTATAGTGGTTGGTTATACTCTGAGCATTTCTCTATTACCTGATTGATAGTATGAATGTGGTCAATTGTTGAGTAGCCTGTTCTAAATCCTGCTTGTTCCTTTGGTTGATTGAATTCTAATGTTTTCTTTACTCTGCTAGCAATTACCTTTGTAAATAGCTTGTATACTACAGACAGCAAGCTGATCGGCCTGTAATTCTTCAAGTCCTTGTCATCTCCTTTCTTATGTATTAAGATGATGTTAGCGTTCTTCCAAGACTCTGGTACCTTTCCCGTCAGGAGACACCTCGTAAATAGAGTGGCTAGTTTTTCTAACACAATCTGTCCTCCATCTTTCAGCAGATCTGATGTTACTTGATCCTCACCAGCAGCTTTGCCTCTGTGCATGCTCTCCAAAGCTTTTCTGACTTCTTCTATCATTACCGGTGGGGTGTCGTCTGGGTTACTGCTAGTTCTTATAGTATTAAGGTCGTGGTTGTCTTGGTTACTGTACAGATCTCTGTAAAACTCCTCCGCTATTTTAACTATCCTATCCATATTGGTAGTTAATTTGCCTTCTTTGTCCCTTAGTGCATACATCCGCCTTTTGCCTATCCCAAGTTTCCTCTTCACTGCTTTGACGCTTCCTCCGTTTTTTAGAGCGTGCTCAATTCTCTCCATGTTATACCTTCTTACATCGCATACTTTACGTCTATTAATCAGCTTCGAAAGCTCTGCCAGTTCTATTTTGTCTGTTGTACTTGACACTTTCATGATTTGACGCTTCTTAATTAGGTTCTTCGTTTCCTGGGAAAGCTTGCCGGTGTCCTGTCTAGCTACCCTGCCTCCAACTTCCACTGCACACTTCGTGATGATACTCGTCAGATTATCATTCATTGTATCTACGCTAAGGTTGGTTTCCTCGCTAAGAGCAGAGTACCTGTTCTGCAGTGACACTCTGAATTCCTGTACTTTCCCTCTCAGTGCTAGCTCATTGATTGGCTTCTTGCGTATCAGTTTCTGTCGTTCCTTCTTCAAGTCTAGGCGGATTCAAGCCCGTACCATTCTATGGTCACTGCATCTTACCTTGCCAACCACTTCCACATCCTGCACGACTCCTGGGTGTGCAGTCATTATAAAGTCTATTTCGTTCTTATTTACGCCATTAGGGCTCCTCCATGTCCACTTGCGGTTTTCTCGTTTTCGGTAGAAGGTATTCAAAATACGCAGGTTATTGCGTTCTGCGAATTCTACTAGTAGCTCTCCTCTGGCGTTTCTAGTGCCGATGCCATAATCTCCTACTACCTGGTCTCCAGCCTGCTTCTTCCCTACCTTTGCATTAAAGTCGCCCATTACTATAGTATACTGTTACTACAGTATACTATAGTAATGGGCCTGTATAGTATGCGGCAACAAATTATTGCCGTACTCTTTCGCAGGCTGCATGCCAGTAATATAGGATATATTACGTCACCAGTGTGGATGCAAGCACCGCGCGCGTATACAATTGTGACAGCGTTCTATAGTGGTGAAAAGAGACGTGAACGGCAGAAAAAGCACAGCTTTGGACTCAGTCGAACTGCGGCATGCCTTGACTCACTAGGCGAACTTGTGCTTTCGGTCGGCGTCATCATAGCATTTTAAAATTTTATTCTGGTGCACTTTCATAACGCGTGTGTGTTCCCAAGTGCCCGGCATGAGTGGCAAATGATAAACAAATGCATTGTAGGAGTTCAAGTTAAAGTGTGATTCTAGCGCTGCGTTGACGCCGACTTACAGCACAAATTCTGCCTTGTCACAGCCAAGGCACGCCGCAGTGCGACTGAGTCGAAAAAAAACGCTTTTCCGCTGTTCGCGTTTCTTTCCATCGCAATAGTACGTACCTGAGGAAGTTATTTCCGTAGTCTGCAATGCACGTGCTGTAGACATTCCGGACTGTCGAGGAAGGTCCCCGGCGTTTCACACGCAATCAGCACAAAATTCCAGGGGAGGAAGAGTGCGAAAAATCCTTACAGCCGGACTCGGGTTGTCTAGTTTCGCGTTTGATTTGCGGAGCGTCTGCATGCGTGGCAGTGCATGGGTGTTGCTTCGCCGCGCTTGCAACAGATGGCGCCACGCGCTTTTCAATATAGCAGCATGCTCTGAGCTCGCTGTGTTCTGGTGTATAGTGCGCTGGAGCCTGGAATGGGGCAGTGTGCCGTCTTCACAGCAAACCAATGGGAGAGCAAACTAATGGGTTATAGTGCCTAGAATATACTTGCTCTAGACGCGACTAATTGAGGTCGCTTTAGCAAAGAAGCCACCAGGATACGCCACCAGGAGGACGCCACCATCGAACGGTGTGCCCAGAACACGCCATTCAAACTTTCATTCCCGACCTTGGCGCAGATTTTGAGTAAAATAGTCAGATAACACAATTGAAAATCAAGGTATCTTTAAGATATAAATACATCCAACACATGAGGCATTTTTTTTTCTAAAAGAGCCAAATACACTTTAAATGAAACTGAGAAAAACGCTCTTTTTTTATACTGACAATATGGCTGGGCCTGCTCAAACACCTTTCTGCCAGTATGTTCATATCCCCTAAATACTACAAATATACATCGTGGCTAAAATCTACATAACCAAATATCGCCAGTATTGTGGAATAAGTTTGCATTTGGCTCATATAGATTAAAACATTTCATTTGGACAATAATTACGTCTGGAAATAAGTGTAAAACGGTTCGAATGTACGGTATAGCAATATTTGGCGTTAGAATTGACATCATACTTGTGCTCCCGTCGCTGCCGTGCTTCGACGCATGGGCGTAATGGTGATTACTAGACTTGAAGAGCGACTGGTCCTCCCTACAAAAGGGGCACTATTCTGGACTGTCATCAGTGTTTTCTTGTTCCTGCCATCTATTGAACGCCTTGAAAAGTGTTCCAGTTACTTTTATGTCATGCCGTTTCTGACCACTTCTTCTTTACGGAATACATATACACCGGATATCTTTATTTTATGCCTATTTTACTTGAAATATACCGTGTTAGAGTGAACTGAAGACAAGATACTGTTGCGCTAAAGTTGAAAAGAATCACTAAATTGCAAGAAGTAGGCAAGTCAGCCTTTTACTCTTTACAATGGAGTTTGGTCGTAATCATTATGTCCTTTCAGTAAGTGCCAACTCGCGCTAGAAAACCTAATTTTGGAACGTAAATACGATAACAAATCAACTAAGAGACAAATGAAACATTTTTTTTTTGGGGGGGGGGGGACCATGTTGGCTGTTTTGATCATGTCTGTTGGTGCAGTGCTGGTTGAATAGGTTTGGCTCACTTTGATTGAAACAGTTTGAGTACTTGGCTCATTTTTTATTAGAAACTGCTTTTTAGAGCTCATGTTACAATAAGGAATTGCCCCACTTTGATAATAACCGTTCTAGAAATTAAAGATACTTAGGCATGCTTTGCGTTTCTCTGAAATTTGGCCAAGTTTCGGTTTCTGCATTTGGCTCTTTTAAAAAAAACGCCTTACATATTGATGCATTAATTAGATAAATAATGCTGCTTCTGCGTAGTCAAGCTCGCACAATTCCTATCGCAGAACAGGGACCCAGATCGTCTGCTTGTTTACTGTTTTAACTGCAGAACAGATAAAAAAGCATTCTCTATTCATTTTATTTATATGTACCCCTGCCTACCTATCACACTAACTTGAAGTCATGCGATCAAACAAACGAGGAGGTTCTGAAAGATAATGTTATCAGCGGGTGAGTTCCACGACCACCACTTACCTGCATGAGCCAGGAGAGTAAGCAGTCACGCTGTTTAAAAAAATGCTCAAGGACGTACTGCTTTACTTATTTACACATTTTTTCCAATAGTTTTATACATATTACGACCAGCGCGGCAACTACAAGTGCCAATCTCGGAAGCTTTCTATCTCAGCTGCTCATAAATTACTTTAGAGAGTGCCGACAGGTGGCGACACAGTACTACGGTGTGCTGCGGCAGCGCTGGCCGTCAGCGCAAAAAGAGCCACATCTGGCGCGCCAGATGGCAGCTCCATTTCAGTACACCATAGTACGCGCACGTAAGACTTAGTTTTTCTGAAATTGCATTTCTTTATATTTTTCTTTGCTTCAATGTCCCGTTCCCTCAAAGTATTGAACCAATTTCAATGAAACTTCGTATGCTTAAACTACAAAAAGATAGAAATAATCTGAACTAAAAAAACGCTGATTTCATAAAAATTGAAGTTGTAAACATATTACTCAATAATACGCACCTTCTGTGTCCTAGTGCATGCAGTAATTTTATTTTTAGAAAACTTTATGAAGAATGCAATATTTCTTTTATTTCAGATGTAACCTATGAGTCTCTACAAAAACTCGGTTGAATATCATTACTTCGATTTCAATAGTTGCAGAGAAAAAGTACGTTGAGTAAGTGATTCACCTTTAAAATTTGGGAGTGGGTAGGAAACCTAGGCATGAAAAAGGGTGTCGCTCGATATCCTGTGGCATTCTTTTTTTTTTGTGAGCACGTAAAATTTTATGGGAATACTCGAAGACGTTTCTAACCTATTACTCTAAAGCTGACATAAACCATTTACCTTACCATATACCCCCTTAAGCTACAGGAACTGTTATCGCATTATCGGGCATGTATTGGTTTATGACCTTATTTGGCTATGTGGCTTGGCGTACTTTTGTCATCCCAGATGATCTTCAATTTAGCTGACGTAACGTGATGCGAACTACGAAGTGCTGGTCACCACAAAATATGCCATCTCAGCGAAGAGACTTTAGAAACTGCTGCATACGATACCTCGTGCACAGTCAACACAGGCCGCGGTCCATTTATTTCAATATGAATGCCGAGTATCTGCAATTCCTAAGAAAAAGACCACTTGCTTTGGTCTCGTGATGCAACTCGAATGTCCTCGAAGGCGGGAAAACCTTCGTAGCTAAACTCGAAAATATTTTGCTTACCTTCATCAACCAGAGCGAGCCCAAGTTGGCACTTGCAGTTTGGCTTTGCAGCTCTTTTCCTAATTTTCATAAATACCATTGTTCTGCGGTGTTATCTGACGAATCACTCGAGTTTCCGCCCGATATCTTTATATACTTTGTGGTTCTAAGTTTTTAAGTGGACAAGAAGAATATTGTACGTACTCTCAAAAGCAATCTCGTTCAAGGGCGAGTGATTTTTATTTCGTTATAAACCAATGATCAGTTTTGAGCCATTTCAAGAACTTTGCAAGAGTGAACCCCTCAGAAGCCAGGTATGCCTTAAACGCCCGCTTTTTTTCTTCACAAGGCTGTAGATCAGTGGTTCCGAGGCATGCGTATTTCGGAGACCCCTTGTGAACCAGTAGAAGAGGTGAGAAACCAGTCCCAGTGAAGAAAAAAAAGGTCAGGTTTTGACACTAATTCACGCAACATGCGGTGCAAAATAGGGTCATTGTAATTCTCAATGGCAAATCATGGTCAAACTAAAGTGCCAAACCAATGTGATTTCAAAATTTTGTCAGTAAGTCATGTGGTCTCCTGCCACATTCAACCTGTTGCTATCTATGTTTGCTTCTCAAATATCCAAGCCCACAAAAGTATGCTCGCATGTGTATGTCGTAAAAAACAGCGACAACTCCCCGGAGAAGTGGAAACATAAGTTAGCTCCGCCGCAATGCAAAACTGCTGTGCGGTGAAGCTAGCTAAAATAAGAGGGGCTGCTGTTTTCAGAAGATAAACTGTGCCTCAAAAAAATTGTTTTTGAGGATGTGTTTCGCGGACCCCCACTTGAGAACCATTGCTGCAGATGATTGAGTTTGATGCACTGGTATGTACCACTACAAGTTAAGTTAAATATTTCTCTCGCTCTTTGGTGGCTCAATAATATTGTTACGAAGAAGTGTACCTGCAAGTGGAAACCGAGGAACGCTAGAGAAGAGTTTAACGACGACGCTGCTTCGTAACAATATTATTGGGCTGCCACATAGTGAGATAAAATATTTGACTTAACCTGTAGAGGTACATACCAGTGCGCCAAGTTTGATCATCTGTAGCAATTGTTGTCAAATTGCTCAGATGTCAGCAAATCTCTCACGTCTATAGAGGCCCCAGCGACTTTCAGGACGGCTATGTACGAGGCGCACAACCCGCACGAACTCAGGCTTCTTTAGCCCCATGGCAACCATCGGATAATTCAGCTTATCCCGAAGAATTCTGCCGAGGCACACGACAATCTGGATTTTCGTACCGGCCGCCCTCCAAAGACGAACAACGCTTGCGTCCACCTCGGTTTCCACTTGCAGGTACACTTCTTCGTAACAATATACAGCAGTAGCTTTTCTATTTCTGAGAATACGTTTCTTGTGAAGTAGACGTCATGCTCTATTGAAAACAGGAATGAATTAACTGCGAAAGCAAACAATCGAAAAACATTAATAGGTGGCGCAGGCAATGCATTCATAATATCAGGAAGCTGTCTGGCCAGTGCCGCCGGCAATTACACTGCTGTTGTCTAGTAAAATGCTGAATAAACTAAGGCGTGGTAGCCACCGCGTAATACTGAAAACTGGAATTAAGATGCTTGCCTGAACTAATCAAAATAAATATTCATTTGTTGCTGAGCACTGTCTTTCGTAAACGCAGGAGAAACTGGCAATTTGACTTTCATGCGTCTCAAAACATCAAAATATTGCTTTTCGTGCACTGATTCTTACATTGTAATCATTCACCAGAGTTATTCTTAATTGGTTTTTCTGTTTTTGATCATTTTTGTATTCATTTGAGTGCAGTCAAGAGGTAGCTTGTGTACAGAAAGCCGTTATTAGGAAAATGATGACTGAGTAAGGTGGAAATTCGGGTCGACTTGTAAGTTTCTACGATTTTTTTCTAAGCGATCAGATATGGTGATTAGCGTGAAAATTCTGTTTATTCCAAGTAAATTTCGTTGTTACTTTAAACAATTTTTGGAAGCAGTAATCATATCGTGGTTTTGAAACGTAAAACCCTAAATATTAATACAATTAATAAGTTTCGGAAGCTGCGCCCATATTTTCCCCTCGATGTATGTATGTCCATAGTAACAGTATCTTTCTTAGATATTACATGCTGCTGCTATTCAATGAAAAAAAATTCACAGCTTTCCCGCAAAGGCGAAGCAGTGAACGCGATAGCAACAAAGTAAAAGGTCACGCGCAGAATGGTCAGCAGATCGAAACGTGCCCCGCGTTTCTCACGCACAAATGACGCACGAAACGTACTCTCAGGTACAGTTGAACGCGAATAAGCGTCTCAGCTGTTACATCGCTGTGTCTGAAAAGCGCGCTCTTTTCGCAAACGTAGACTGTGCACGATTGCAGTGACCTTTGTGCGCCTGGTAACTAAAACATAATTGTTCCAGTAAAAGCCGAACGCCAGCCAAGACGTGCGATCCTCCCTACCGCGAGATAAGAGCGCACGAGTGAGCGTCGACCCCCTGCTCTTTTCGGGACAAAGTGCGCGTGGGAGATGAGAGCGTGGCCACGTCGTGAAGATGTTGCTACGCGCGCGCTCATTGCGCCATTTTGCTGGTAATGCTGAAAACACGATAGCCCCCACTCCCCTCCGAGATGCCCGTCAGCAGCGGTAAGTGGTAGATATGGATAGCTTGCCGTTTTAACAGTCCAGGACGGGCTCCTTGGTGGCGTAGTGAATAACGCTTCGCACTCATGATTCAGAGGACTCAAGTTCGGTTCTGCGCGCCGTAATCTTTTCCTGTTTTTTTTTTCTCTTTTGTATTTTCATATACAATAGACACGTATACATATACGGTGAATGACGGCGACGCCGACGTCAACGCCAACACTGGCGGCAAAATCCACTTTAGAGTGTCCATATAATTGCTATCGCAATAAAAATGCCTGTCAAGTTTCTCCGGTGCTTTGCAGAAGCTAACGCACGGCTTCGATAGAACGGGTTCCTCATGCACAGCAGCGCCAAACTCCAACTCTGTGCCACTACTGTAAAGTGCGCTGACAGTGAGAAAGCAATTAGCAACGTATGCCACAGGCCACGCGAGGGGTATTTTCGGTGGCGCCTCTAGATGGCGTGGCGCGTATAGAGGGACGCGCGAAAGAGTAGCTTGGTCTCAGCACATGCATCAACCATGACTCGTCTGAAGTTGGTGGCTACGCGGTGTTTTGATACAAATCGCTTTAACGTCAACAGTCATCTTGGGTTAGGTTCTGTCGTAAATGTTATGCAACTATTTAATTTTTAAAAATACACACTTTACGCGTTATCAAGGACAGGTACTGTGACACAAGCAGTGCCCACATATTTGGGTGTAGTGCTTGGGCATTGGTATGTTCGATATAACGTTTTTGCTTGTAATTTTTTTAAGAATCGCTGATGAACCATGGTAACATCTAATGATGATTGTTGGGCTTTAACAACCCTGAACCACGATATTCTTACGAAAGATGTTGTAGTAGAGGGCGCCTGAACTTTTGATTGATTTGATTGATATGTGGGGTTTAACGTCCCAAAACCCCCATATGATTGTGGGAGACGACGTAGTGCAGGGATCAGGAAATTTCAACCATCTGGGGGACCTTTGACGTGGACCTAAATATGAGTACACGAGTCTCAAGCATTTTCGCCTCTATCGAAAATGCGGCCGCCGCGGCCGGGATTCGATCATGTGAATGTGACGCACTGGCAACATCTAAGAACAGGCATGTTGCTCTATGCTCACCAAATGAGCCTAATAGTGGTCATGACTTGGGGAGGCAAAACGCAGTACTCGGACACTGTATAAATCTGCGTAGCATTGCATTCGAAGCTGATGATTTATATAATAGGTAATGACATTTTGTTTGTGCAATAAGGATAGATATTTATTCATTCTTGTAGGTCTCACAACCTTCAGTTTAAAAGATTAAACACAACTTGACACATGTTTTTGGCAGAATTAATAATAATAATAATAATAATAATAATAATAATGATGATGATGATGATGATAATGATAATAATAATAATAATAATAATAATAATAATAATAATAATAATAATAATAATAATAATAATAATAATAATAATAATAATAATAATAATAATAATAACCGGAAATGGTTGCAGTCCACGAGTCGTCTTCCTGGGCGCCTTCCCACCCATTATTTTCCTCGACAGTTATTCATTTGCGTGCAAAAAAGGCGTTCCCCAACAGAAACCCCATGTGTGAATAGGTTCTTGCACAGACTAGCCAGAGCTTGCTACGAAAATTTCTTCTCAATCATAGCAGCCATTCTGTCCGCTGTGTAATCAGTATCGGCCTGTCGGTGGCGTCACTCGCGACGCGCTTTCGTTGAATGGGCGAAATAGTGAAGACCTGTCAATGCAACCTCTTTAATTGAGTCAGTGTAGTAAAAGATCCCTGCGTCACCACGCTTTCCGGGCCTCCGTACTTCAAAAGAAGACGCCGCACGAGGAAGCGCCTGGCGCGATTTTGGCTGCTGTTGCGATAACGGGGGCCGCGTCATATGGCTCTCCTCACTCGGCCTACCGTGCAGGGTACCACGGGTTCGGAACACGACAAGCGTAAGATGTGAAATGAACAGATTGTTCTTGTTCGCGGCAAAGGAAGATTAGACGATACAGTACCGCTGTCTATATAACGAATTCGTCTTGATAAATGACAGCTGCAGCGTTCGGCGAGACACGTCTGTGCACTCGCTCGCGCTATGTACGGAAATATCCTCTCGTCAAGGAGCAGCTGTTTGACGTCAAAGAGATGCGTGTTTGCTGGAAGTTTCGGCGAAGTGGCACGTTAATCATTGGGATACAGAAGTGAGTGTAGTGTACGCGTTGCGTTTCCGCAAGTATCCACAACTGTCAGCAGGGATGTCGCGTTTATTTTTGTTCAAAGGAAAGCAGCTGATGATGAGTTTTTTCTAACCTTTTGCTCCGTATCTACGTTCCCTAGTTTTGCTGGCAGAAATGAAACTTGCCTCACCCTAAGCATCAGTGTTATGAAAAGCAAAAAGCGCAGGACTAAACGTAAATATGACTGAATCACTTTCGACAGAAGCCGAGGCCGACGTTCCACTTTTACGCACCATAGTTTCTTCGACGTCGGTCAACTTTCATATAACTTATCGGTAGTTAAAGACCTTGCGTATGCATTGCATATACATTGTATATACATTACAGTGGTGCTTGCCTAGTGTTAAAAAAGTTGGTGAAAGGCAGGTACTTTTTAAAGTTACTTCAGATTATTCCAGGATCAAGAATTGAATTAATAAAGTAAAATACAACTCATTATTTTAAAATAATAATGCGCACATTCGCCAGCAATCTTCAAGGGATTAGTAATGATTATTCCCGCACATATAAATTTAAACAGAAGTAAATTCAAACGGATATGCGATCATCAATAAGAGGAAGTTATCAAGTCAATGGTGGTTGTGTTACAAAAAGAGTAAAAATTACAATATCGGAGCACTCGTTGGGTTGAAGTTTAACTAAAAAATCTGCACACAGAGTATGAGATATGTAACCAATTCAGTATTCTATTTTGTTATTATTTTACTGCATGGCGTAGTCCGACGCAAGTTTGGCCTCGTGATCTCGTGGTCATGACGAAACAAACAGCAAAAATTGAGTTTTGCTAGCAGGTTTAGGAAAGATAAAAGCTTATAAAATAGCATGGTGTGAAATTTATATATAATCGTTGTGAGAGCAAGTATTATATAAACAACAGTGTTTCAGCCAGTGTATTTTGTCTCTGTTAACTTGTCTTGTGAAACTTTGGTGCCCTTTCAACAGCTGAGCACTTGGAAGCTCATTATGTCTTTGCATTAGGCATTTTTGTAGCATTAAAAACAAAGTACTATATGATTATTCTTCCTTCTGTACATGGATAAGTGTCTTATTTAATGTACACGTTGTAAATGAGCGCGCAGCGGCGCGGTGCCCTTTTATGACGTGTAGAGGCTCGCTTATGTGAAGTAACACAGCAGAAAACCTTCGTAATATGTAAAGTTCGAAAGAAGAGCACTTTGGGCAACTTGGTGGTGCTTAATGTGCTTTCGAATTAGCGCAATTAAGATACCATGAACACCATTCATTTTTTGCTCTGTTCTTAAAATTTCGTTCAAAACTTTTGATAACTTTCTGTAAACAAATAATCCCTACGATCGACTAGTTTTGAAACACCAACATCGCTGAATCGAAGAGTTTTAACGCACGGAGCACTGCACCGTGCGACATTCCAACATTGTATTGACACAGTACTTTTACATCGATTCCTCAACAGTGCACTCTTCTAACAGCGTGCTGCATTGTAAAGCGAAGAATGGCCTTTCTCGTTCTTCGCTTTACTCAATCTGACTGCCGTAAATATTTCGCCCTCTCGTCAACTAAACATGGAACGAGCTTCGATCGCTGGAGCACGCTCCCGTTTCATAGGTGCCACCGTCTCACGGTTGTTTATGCGCAGGGCAGGCGCGCGTGTAAGGGGGCAAAAAAATACTGAAGAGTTCAAAAGCACGCTGTAAGATCCCGGCAGCCATTAGCGGCAGTTTGTTGGGAAAGGTCGAGAGGTTGGCACCATACGCTCCCAAACATCATTCCATCAAACACTAAAGTATAGTGGAACCGAGAGAAATCGCGTGAGGGTTTCTGGTTTCACGCAGGGGTTCGCCGGTTGCGATCGAGGGGCGAGTTTAAACTGCTTTATTTCAGCAGCGCTGCTATGCATCACGCTACGGCGGACTCCGAACATGAAAAAAAGTCTAGCACACAGAACAGCAAGCTTGCGAGAACAGACTATTGCCGAGTTTTCCATCGTGCACTGCTCTTGCTACGCAGAACTTCGTGTATGCTTAACATCCGGTATGTAAATCACAAATATCAGTGTGTGTTTGTGCGTCCATGCGTGCGTATGTCTGCGGGCGAGCTCTCATTGAAGTTTTTCGTGCACAATGGTTTTCACTAAACATACTTTGATTTCCTAATGTTTCCAGGAACATTAGTTTTTTTTTCGTTAACAGATGTGCTTTGCTATTTCAGCAAGCTCAGAGCGATGTTAAGCCGTTAGAAAATATCCAGTTTACGAGGTGCTTAAAACTAACCACTCCTATTCGGTTCTAATGAACGAGTTACTTAGACACATCAAGGTAGTTCTGCAATACACGAATCACTTTCGAAGCATTATTTTTTTTTCACCTTGCTGTACCCGTTCGGAATACGTAGATAATGAATCTGTGTTTTAAGGATGACCTCGTGAGGCTGTTTTTGGGTGCTTTTGTTGAGTGTACGCTTCTCGCGTCGACTGCCGGCGCACTGTAGAGCGGGTATCGCGGTAGCCGCACCGGCCGCGGCCATCGCTCAGGCAACACGCAAGGGCCAACGACATGCTCGGGGCAGGACGGCCCCCTCCACTCTCGGGTGCTCTTTCATCCGTCAGTGGCGTGGCACGCCGGTGTCTCGGTCGTCTTTCGGGGTTCCTCCTAATTTAACGCTCCGTCTGGCCCTGACGCTGACGAATACGCGCCAAAGCGTTCTCCTCAGCACCCCCGTCCGCCACAGCAGCGACGGCAGGCTGTCAGCCCAGCTGCTGCGCCGCACGGCCGTATCTTCTGTCACGCGCGGGCCACTGCGACTTCACCTCAGCACTTCCGCGCAGCACGCCCGAAAAGCGTGGATGCCAAACGATCCAATCAGGGCCACCAAGGAGTTCTATCGTCGTCGCTAAAGCACACCGGCGTTTGCTTGCTAGTCACGAGTGCGGGTTTACTTCCTTCCGAGAGGGCTGTCTGACAGTCGGAGTGTGTAGCGTCCCGTGTGTCACGTTGCGAGAACCGCGAAAACCGTGATTCGACGACCATTGAGCCATTCAAGCGCGCCACTACATTTCCTACCGCCGGGGAGGCCGTGTCGTGTGTAATCGCGCCTGGCTCGGCTCCAATCGAGCTGCAGGGAACTGCGCGGAGACGAGAGAGCAAAGGCGCGTACCGGGAAGAAAAATGCGTCCTCCCCGACCCACTTCCCGTCTTGTCGATCAGCTTGGCGTTTGTCAGCGTCCGGCCACCAGCGTCATTATGGTCGCGACGGGAACTGCGATTCCTGCCCTTGAAGCTTGAGATGGGCGGCTGGCGATGACGCGATCGCATGAACGCGGCGGAATAACTGACAGAACGGTCCTCGGTTTCGACCTAACTGCTGACTAGTCCGTAGTGGCACTTGAAGCATACGTGGCAATTTCGATACGATTGATGATATGGTCATTAGACGTTTCTGCCTTTACTAGAGCAGGATGTTCCTCTTCTCAGGACATTCACAACTATAAGTGCAGAGTGTAAAAATTGCCACGTGGTTGTGACGGGGAGAAGACGGTACTCGGACTATATACGAAAGACGAAACTTTTTATAGGGTGAACGTGTGCCCAGGCAACAAAAAGCCGAAGTACAAGGAATATACGCCATAGTACACTCATGGTGGTGAACAGAGCACCGGCCGTCGGTAATCTCCATCAGACATGAGGCGCGTTGGCATTTATACATGTGGCGTCGACGGTCCAGCCTTATTATTGGAGACCGCGATAGTTCCAGTATAAGCTTTACTGTTAGTATTGTGTGCTCAGGCTTATCGGAACAATCTACAATAATTTGGAACACTCCTAAAAACTTCAACGCGGTGTGTTTAAAGCTGTGGTTACATGTGTATGGTGTCGCTTACATAAAAATAGAAAGAAAAGCCCTCATGGCAAAAGAGCACATGGGATAGTTCAAAACGTTTTCCAGATTCCACACAAGAAACAAGAGACAAATCTGAATGGACTTATCACAGTTCCGTAAACACAATAAGTGGCACGCAAGATTCTGAAACCCACAAATGAGCCCTGTGTTTATTCATATAACAACAACCAAGAAAATACATGAGCGACAAATGCACCTATATAAAAATCACTCATGGCCCGTTACTCATGTAGAATTTATCTGTTAAAGAAAGAAATATGCCCATGGGAGCTTCGTACGACATTGTCTGGCTTATAGTGCCGAAAAAGCCTGGTGTATATAGCTTAAAGCGAACCTGCCAAAAATGCGTTTAGTGTTAAATTACCTTGAACTTGCTAATTTCAGGCGCAAAAGAAGTTTCTAGTGAATGCAGCAGCCACTACATGATCCAGAAAAAGCTTAGCGCGGGCCTTTATGTGGATGAAAACTCTAATACTAAGAAATGTCACTCTATACTTCTATGGAATGATAATATACAGGATAACAAACTTAACGTGAAATTCCGCGAGGCATATGAACTGTATACCCTAAACCTTCAAAAGTAGGAGCTGTAAACGTAAATTTAGAGATAAATTTACCTACAGTAACATTACCGTCACTTAAAACGCAGAAAGATAAGCGTCCACGTTTCTACATGTTTGTGTCTTTTTTTTTGCATTCTTTATTGTCTATGTTCGTATGTATATATGTGACTTGTTGCGGCATACCTTTGAGAAATCAAACTCTCAGTGTTGTGCAGCAATGTGCGTCTCTAACAAAGTCTACTTTCACATCCATTCATAATAAATAATAATGATACTATTAATAATAATAATAATAATAATAATAATAATAACTACAAAGGGTTTTTGTGAAGTATACAGGTTTTTTTAAGAACTATGTCCAATTTTATTTAGAAATTAGAGAAATGAGGCATCTGCGTGCTTTCTGCGGCGTTCCCTTTACTGTGGAATAAACCACCTTCAATTGTGTAAAAAGAATAATTACGGCAGTAATTATAGAGATTAAAACAATTAACTTTTTAACCAGTGGGAATAGCCGATTGAGTCCGATGGGCAAATGAAAGTCCTTTTCAGGAATACTCCATGCATAGCAGCTTTGAAATATCGGAAAGGTGGGCACTGGTAATCACGCACAGCGATGAAATCGGGCCAATTTATGGAGCGAAACCGAAACCGACGCGCAAGACAGCGCATCTACCATTCGCTTCAACAACGCCCTCAATGGCGACGTTGTTTCCCTCACATTGAAGGAGAAGAATGAGCGAGCATTGATAAGCGCCCATAGAGCGAAGTGTCCACACAGATGGTTGCTAACGGAGAGTGAAATAGTGTCGTCACAGAGAGCGTTGTCGAAGTGAAGGGTATATGCGCTGTCTTCCGCTTGGTTTAGGTTTCGCAGCGTGAATTGGCCCGCTTTCATCACTCTGTGGTGATTACCAGTGGCTTCCTTTCCAAAATTTCAAAGCTGCTATGGACTATTCTTAGATAGGACATTAATTCGGGCAGAGAGCTTGATCGGCTATTTCCATTAGTTAAAAAGTTTGTTTTAATATCTAAATTTTCTGCCGTAATTATTCTTTGTGCGTATCTGAAGATGCATTCAGGCAAAGTAAAGAGGATGCCACAGCTACCACGCAGGGGCCTCGTTTTTGTAGTTTTTCAATAATATTGTTAACATTTCTTGAAACACGAGGTGGTGCACACGTGCCGTGGTTGGTAAACACATTCGTAACTCTTGACTGTACGTCTACCCGCAAAACAATCTTCAAAATGATTTGACCATTATGATATGTGTGGTGTAACCTCCCAAAACCACCATATGACTATGAAAGACGCCGTAGTGGAGGACTCCGGAAACTCCGACCACCTGGGGTTCTTGAACGTGCACCCAAATCTGAGCACACGGGCCTACAGCATTTTCGCCTCCACCGAAAAAACAGCCGCCGCCACCAGGATTCAATCCCACGACTTGCATGCGGGCCGGCAGCCGAGTACCTTAGCCACTATACAAGCGCGGCGGGGCAAATGGTTTGAACAGGTAACAATGAACTGCCACTTGAGCTTCGTTTATAATACATGAGCTCGGCTTCAGCTGTTTGGCTCAGGAGTCGAGCTCAGGAGCCGTGACTCATGACAACATCCGTGACAGTGTCCTTGTTTCTATTGTTGCGCTGTTAACCAAGTGCAAGATGAATCCCAACCAACTGGCCCAACTTGCCGTTTTACAGTTCCACTACATGTTTTATAACATTGTTTATAAGGATTCGTAACGGTCTTCCATTGCGTTCAAAAAAATTAAAAGTGGAAGTATTGCGGTAAAATTTTACACACAAAAAAGACTAGTTTTCTCATAACCGAATTACGAATTCTCTTAGCAGGCTGATTGCTTTCCGTCAACAGTGGATGCATGATCTCAGAAGCAGCCCGTTATCGAGTGTAGTCTCGCCTTCCACTACGGCGTCTCTCATAATCATATGGTGGTTTTGGGACGTTAAACCGCACATATCAATCAATCGAGTGTAGTCCCCGATATATGCAAAAACGCTGTTCTGATAAAACAAACTATAGCGCGAAATATGTCCTCTCTCGGCGCTGGCCTGTGCGAAATGCGCTCCAAGGTTCACTTGCGTTAACAGCTTCGGTGGAAACTATTATCGTTTTTCGCTAAATTTCAATGCGCCCTCACTTTGAAATCGCATAGCGTAAGAAGCGCGCTAATACAATCCCTGGAGTCGCTGGATGTATGTATGCACGTTACATGGCTTTGGTTGTCACGCAACAGTGCAAAAAAAACAATAAATCAACAGAAAAAGACGCACGCGCTTCTGCGCTGTCCCTCAAAGTAAATAAAACTACCATAGCTGCACTTTTGGACCTACACAAACCTCTGCACATGCGCGTTTTATTTGTAGCATGGCTATTATACTGTAGCGCTCGTGTCATCATGCAAGAGCGTCATTTACCAAAGCGTGCTTGTATGACGTGCCACGCGTGGTAGTATCTCCTCAAAGCACTGCACATGTACCGAGCCTCGCGTTAGTCTATGTAGAGTATCGATAAAAGCACCTTGCGGCATCTGCTCCCGTGTTGATTGATGCTATAGGCTTGCGAACGACTCTGCAATTAAAGTGAGTGCACCAGAGAAGATGGATCTCCTCCCTGTAGACAAGGGATCATTCTAGCAAAGCATCAAAGCTTCGAAGCACTGCGTGGAGATGTCTTGCTATACAGGCGCCCAGAAATACGGCTTCACGACGAAGACTTGCTGACGCGTGCGAGCGACGGCCGAGATTATTGAAATAGGACAAGGGCACCGTATGTCACCACTTTTGCCTCAGCTCGGCTAGTTCTTCACACATTCCTGAGCTCTCTGGCACCGATGGGCAGTTAGGCATGACGATGCACTCTGAAGGCACGCAGATGCCGCAGAGGCTTTTGTTTGCCGGTGGCAGAGAATGAATAATCCTTTTTTTCCAGCCTGAAACATTGAGAAAGTTAAACTATTACTCGGGATCGCATCGCTGTAGTGCAGGAAATCTGTTAGCACGTTGGCTCTATGCGGACTATTCAGGAACAAAAACTTCGGTTGTTCCATGATTATTCAGTGCCAGCGGAATCAGTGCTTTTCCGGGGTTCGTCCTACCACAGCCAGATATTTTTAGCCCGAGTTTAAAAATATGTCCACACGTGCAATTACAACACGACCAAATGCAGTTGCTGACCGTTGTCTGGAGTGAATAAGACTATTTTTGTGTTGTGATCAATTGTTCAATTAGACCATCTTCACTAACTTCTGATGGAACGAAGATGAGTAAAAAATTTCAATGAGAAAGTTCTATATCGTTTTACAAAACGACCAACTAGACAGTTTCGAACTTTACATCTGTTAATTATTTTGTTTCTTGCTAACTACATATTCCCGCAAAATAAAAAAAATACCACGTGACAAACCCACTGGTGCGCCTACGCGCGCCGTGATTCTAGTGCTCACAAACGTTCCGCGTATACGAAAGTTACGCCATCCTTGGTTACGCTTCCTTCGCACCGGTTCATGACAGTGGTGAACAGTCACCACGGTTATCGATTTTATGGCCGATAGCAAAACGTGTTCATTGCAAAGCCACCGCGATCGTTGCGACCCTGTCGCACAGTCGGGCAAATGCTATAGTCGATTGCTATGGGGGTTTAACGTCCCAAAACCACTATATGATTATGAGAGACGCCGTAGTTGGGGGCTCCGAAAATTTCGACCACCTGGGGTTCTTTAATGTGCACCCAAATTTAAGCACACGGGCCTAGAAGTTTCCGCTTCCATCGGAAATACAGCTGCCGCAGCCGCTATTCGATCCCGTGACCTGTGGGTCAGCAGCCAAGTACCTTAGCCACTAGACCATGGAGGCGGGACCAAATGCTCTAGTCGTTTGTACGCGGAACGCTATATATAGGGAGCACTAGAATCATCGTATGCGCTGACGCGCCAGCGGGCTTGTCACGTGGTATTTTTTGCATTTCGCGGGCATTTGTAGTTAGTAAGACATGCACTAAAAATTAACAGATATAAAGCTTGAAACTGTCTAATCAGACGCTTCGCAAACCGATGAACAACTTTCTTGTTGGAATGTCTGACCTATTTTCGTTGCTTAAAAAGTTAGGCATTGGAAATGACCTATCTAGGCAAATATTCAGAACACAAAGAATAATTTGACGACTCACTCCAGGCAGCGCTCAGCAACATGCATTTTATCGCGTCGTCATTGCGTATGTTGGCGTATTTTAAAACTCTGGCTAAAGATTGCCGGAGCACCCTGTGTATTGTGTTAACCACCTATTTTCTATTGATCACATAGCTCCTGCAGAATCAAACGCTAACAACAAAAAAGGCCGTAAATGATTGCGAGTCAGAAGGAATAATGCAAGAACTGCATTACAGTTGTCCAAATTTCCTTAAGTATTCTGCCGCTTGCTCGTCCGCGATGTCATTGCTGCTGCTTTGTTGTGCCATGGGTGCTCGTGGGTATAGAATGCTGTTGTAAGCGTGCGACGCCGACCGGCAGGTGCAGCGCGATATCGATACTGGGACTATAAACATGTTCAGGGAATACAAAGAAAAGGTACAAGATGTGTGTAAGAGATGACAACGAACATGTTCGTTTATTATTAGAGTTTCTTTTTGATCAAGAGCTTTTACTAGCTTGTGTCTGCGATAGAAATATTGCATGTTTATTTGCACCACGCCGCCGCAATCTGATCGCGGCGTCAACTCCTGACGCAGAGTCTCGGGATCCGTCGGCGCTGCTGTACGGTGACGACGGGGCGTCGACAGAGCCAGTGGTGGGCGGCTCGTTTTATGGCCGAGGCCGTCTGAGCTTCTCGAGGCGTGATGCCCCCAGAGGAGTGTACATGCTGGAGTTCGACTCGGACTCGGCCGACACCAGAGTGCGTGTGTACGGCACCTCGGACGCTGACAGCCACTACCCGTTCCCACTGCTGCCAATCAAGCCTAAAGTGGAAATATTACAGGTGAGTACGCTAGCCTACTTCCAAAAACGAGACATATCGGGAAAGTAAGGGGTCTTTATGTCTGATAATTGGAGGGTCGGAACAAAATTGTACATATGCAGGACCACGAACTGGTTCCTTCTGCGAGCACAAAGTTATTGTTGGTAATCCACTTGTCGGTGATTGCAGCGCACAATGTTTGCTGAATTCCACTCATGCCAGTTGCTGACTCGTTTTTTTTTTTGTGCGGCAAGTTTTCATCGGATACTGAAATTCATCGAAAGTTGTCTTTAGCTTACAGGTCACGGCATTGAAGGAAGGAGAGATTATACAATGACGTCCCTATGGAAAGAATGGCACCGCAATCGTACATGGTGAAAATCAAAGGGTAGGCTGAATACTCAGATCCATGAAATATTTGTACAAATGAGCGAAAAACTTATTTGGTCGATGACTGACGATTAGTGTTTTGACTGACATGTACCGTGTTGTTGAACACTCCACTATTTGCTTGACTGCATCATAAAACGCCATATATCGCAAAATGTGTTTAAGTGGGATACTTTAAAAGACTACCGACCAACGCAGAGAGGAAAAAATGACAAGTGAGGGACCATTTTCTGACAGCTATCGAAGAAACTGTGACGGCTTGCCTTCTCATGCTGTCACAAGTCATGAGATATCGATTTACTGCACTAACGCAGAAACAAAAAGAAATAATCAATGCATTCGTGCCATTCTACTTCACCTGAACATTTAAAAAATCTAGATGTGGCCCAACTTGTCAACTAGTTCAATTCTCAGGCGGCGAACTTCCACGCAGGTGGGTGAGAGCAGCTAGTGCAGCGTCACCAAAAGGGCTTCGAAGTGAACGCACTTACGAAGACAACAATTAGGGAGCTTTGTAAGAAACTGAAGCCACCATTGAAAAAAAAAATTTCTAACCAAAATATCTTGTATGTGCATGTGCATGTGCGCGGTATTTACTTGCTTCGTAAATACCGCGCACATGCACCTGTCAGCGTGCGCCAGTTTTCGATTGGGCCAGAAACATTCAGAAACGTTGCCAGAAACATTCATCTATGGCAAGCCGGCAGGTATATTTATTGTCATATGGGAGCGATTCTGGCCTAATATTACAACAGAAAGTGAATTTTATGGTAGAAATGTCATATTTTAGTGGTATCATGGTGAGAATATGCGCCACCGGTAAATAGCACCGACGTTGCAGTGGCATCAAGCTGGCGTCCAGTCAATGAAGATGCGCATGCTTTACTTACACCACCACCAGTAATGATGGAACTCTGAAACAGATTGAATCAGTGATGGTATTCATTGATTGATTGATTGATTGATTGATTCATTGATTGATTGATTGATTGATTGATTGATTGATTGGTTGATTGATTGATTGATATGTGGAGTTTAACTTCCCAAAACCACCATATGATTATGAGAGACGCCGTAGTAGAGGCCTCCAAAAGATTTTGATCACCTGTGGTTATTTAACGTGCACCCAAATCTGAGCCCACGGGCCCACAGCACTTTCGCCTCCATCGAAAATGCAGCCCCCGTAGCCGGGATTCGATCCTGTGACCTGTAGGTCAGCAGCCGAGTAGCTTAGCGACTAGACCATCGCGGTGGGGCGATGACATCTGTGCATGCTATATAAATTGTAGGCAAAAGCACACATTATGCTCGAAGATCGCGGATTATTTTTGTTTGTGCAATACTACCAGCCCTAATGGGTCCTACAGGAGTTCTATTAAAGTTACTGTTGCAACTAATAGATATACGCTAATAAGGAGCAGGAGAAGGAGGAGGAGGAGAGATTAAGCGGAAGTGGAAATCAAGAAGAAATGGACCCGGGTTGGGCTCGTAGCACGTAAGCGGGATAACAATTGGTCATTAAGGGTTAAGGGTAAGTGACTGAATGTCAAGAGACGGCAAATGCGTAAGAGGGAGACAGAAAATTGGGTGGAGGGACGGTATTAAGAAGTTTGCAGGTATAACGTGGCAGCAGAAAGCACACAATTGGGTTGATTGGCGGATCATTCGAGAGGCATTTTGCCCAGCAGTGGGCGTACTCAGGCTGATGATGACAACAGATTCCGGAAATATATGGGATATATGGCTAAAGGTTCCATCAGTAATCTGCCTGTGAAGAAGAACCTTCACTACAAAAGGCGTCCGTTACTACGAGGCTCTGTTTTAAGCAAAACAAGTACTAATGTACTAACCTAACTGCTTGTTTTTAATTAATTCGGACTCGGGTATACCTAATTGTACATTGCATTGCATTGTTATGAAATATACGAAGTTCAGCGAAACGTCTACGACCTTTTTATTTGACATTGCTTACTGACAAAAATAATATTATTTTTACTTGTCATCCTCTCGATTTACTCCTTAATTATTTATTTCGACAAATGACAAGGCTACCCACGCATAGAGCCAGCTATTTTATAAAAACAGGCACGCGAAATCCAGTATATTGCGAAGCACAATACACTGTTAAAAGTCCATAAATATGAAAGCAAGTGAAAAGTCATCTACACTTTTCATTCTACATTTTAATAATGTGAAGCTAGGGTTATACGATGCACATAATTTTTCTATTATTCTTCCTTTTTATCAATGCATTTGACCCAACGGTCAACGATCTTACGCATTCTTTCCAAATGAAAGGTTTTTGGTTGGTCGTGAAGCCAGTTTTGCACCACGTTTTGCACGTCTAAATCGACCGAGCAAAGTATTCTCGAGTGACTCAAACAGGCAAAAGTCTCATCAAGCTATGTCTGGGCTGTAAGGAGAGTGTTCCAGTAACTTGAATTTTATTTTGTTGATTGTTGCAGTTTTTAATGAGCCTTGTGTTCCCCTGCAATTTCATGCAATAATAAAACTTTCTTCAACCACAAACCATGGAGTTTGTCGCAAATCGATTGTCACGTCTGCAGCACATTGCAAACTCTCGATCCCCAAAAATGCTGTTTTACGTAATAGTGCACTTCTCTCATATTGCGAGGATAGCGTGCGATGAATGTATGAACCTTTGACGCCCTCTGAATACAGAAAATGGATCACTTCTCGGTGTTCCGCTGTGGCGGAAAGCAGTGAGTGTATACTAGCAACAGAAGGAAAAAAAAATGGAGGAATTAAGGTAAAATTTTGACAGAATTACCACAGCAGTAACAATGAAATAAGCGAGGACAGAAGACAAACTGCGCAATATCAGAAAACTTAAGGCATAAGTGTAGATAATTTCTGACTTGCCCCCATAAAAACGGCAATCCGTAAACAAAACAAGGCCATGCATCACGTAGAAAACTAACATCACCAAACTACAATAAAGATATTGCAATGTGCAGATAAATTAAATGTGAAAACCCACTTACTGTCACCCACAGTAACTTTACAGGTTTACTATGTGTCCGATAATTTTGCTGAGCATTCGAGACATTCTCTGTTAGTTGAGGCGTGACGCAAAACACTTTTTTACCACGTTACAACTTGTGATTGAGCTTAAATGCTACGTGTTTATTCACTAAGACAACACAATTTCACCTGACCACATCACAATGATGGTGCTTATATTCGCAGGTACGCAATGGTCGTGTGCTATTCACGTGGAAGCCAAGCCCATCTGAAAGTTCTGCGCACCAGGACGTGCAGTACTGTGTGGCGGCCAACCGCAAGGAGAACTTCCACACCAAGTGCGCCGTTGACAGCGCCCTGCGAGGCGACGTGCCCAGCCCGCCCCATCCCGATTCGGGCTTCGGCTTTTGGTGGGAAAAAGCCGCCCGCCGTAAACTAGCTCTCAGATCGCGTGAGATACAGCGTTCCGTCCGGCCACAGCGCGACGTCGTTTTCGAGTGCGTAGGCCGTAGGACTTGGCACAGCTTCGCCGACCTCGAAGTAGACCAAAGGTACTACATCGATGTGTTTGCGATAAACGCAAAAACAAATTCGAGTACGGCTTTCCCGGGAACCAGCGTGGTCGCCAGAAGTGTGGGAAACCAGCGTATCCAGGACAATCAGCTTGTCCGAATTGTGCTCGACCAGCGGGACAACTTTGCCCATGTAGCCAAATACTCGGTGAATGCCAACGTGCCAACAATGTGGTTGTTCGTTCAATCTTGTTCGGGCCCTGGTCCTGTACAGCTTTCAGTCACGTTACGCAAAGCCAAGGTGCTCACGGCAGAGGTAATGGACACCAGGACGTTGACTCTGAACCACCCGTCTAACGGAACGTACATCATCAAGGTATCATCAACCGTCCCCCAGTTACGCAGAGTTCACCTTCTCGTCAGCAAGAAGTACCACAAATTTCCGTTTCCCACGCTGCCAGACGACAGTGGCGTAAAAGTGATGGGCTCATTGACCACCTGCAACTCTGTCACACTTGCCTGGAAGGCCGCTCTCGATGAGAAAGTTCGTTACTGCATCTTCAAGCAAGAAGTTCGGGGAAGTTATTCGGGCGTATTCGCCAGACCGCAGGACTTCTGCGACGAGACCAAATTGGTGGAGAAGAGTGGTAAGGTCAGCTGCCGCCGCTACCACCGCTTCAGCAAGCACCGATTCCAGAACGTCATCATGCAGAAGATTAGAAAGTTACAGCCGGACACGACATACGTTTTCGAAGTTCTGGTCACAAAGGCCCGAGGCCGAACGCTAGCCTACGAGAAAGTTTGGGCCACAACGCACAGAAGCTGTAGTGTGTCCTATAGGAAGGGAAAGCGATGAATAACAAAGCGTTCCTCGTCACAAAAGACAAAATACCTGCGCGGCCGGCAAGGTTGTGTTGAAACACTGTGTGCGAAGGGCAGACTATGGTAATCTGCTCATGGACTGAGGCAGTGTTCGTTATCACAGTGATCTGGTAAGGTGGGCAGTATGTAGAACGCGTGAAAGACTAATTTCGATGCCACGGCATCACTGCTTGGTTTTAAACGCGTTTTGTTAGTACGACATTCAAATACCATAATCCTGCGAATTCGAAATGAAATTATTAGGCAATACAAGGCATCTAAACCCAATGTCATCACTAAAAACAAAAAAATAATAATAATCGCTCAGCGTTGCTCTGAAATCCATCAGTGTCTCACGTTGCCGCTGGAAGGACTCTGTTGCAAGTGCTTGATGTGGTAAAGCGATGAGTCAGGTCTGTGTTTACTAATGCACTATTTACTGTTGTGGAGAATTTGACTAATTGTATAGCGTCCCATTAGTTGAACTCCTACTTAAAAGTTGTTGAATTTAAGCATATTGAAAGCACTACCCAGAGATATAGAAGAAGGCTTCAATATAGAGACATGAGTGTGGACCGGTTGTATGATTGCTAAACTGTTCCATTTTGTTACTTGTTGCAATGGCTAACGTTTATGCACATCATTTCGTTGACTATAGATATTATCGCAGCCATTGTGCGTCGAACATTTATGCAAGGTTAAGCAGCTATACCTGCTTTCAAAATTTTTTTATGTAAAGTGATATTGCAACGTAAAAAAATAAGTATGTACTGGATAAATAATAATGATGAGAAGTATGGTACACTCTGCAATTTCATTCTCCTCTTTAACTTCGCGTGTGACAACTGAGCATGTACTTTCAGTAAATCTGTGTTCAGCTGGCAAGTCTTTCGCAAGGGTGCGACTTCAATTGTTAAATTTATATGTTTACAAGCTTATATTGTATTTAGGTATGGCCGCTTGTTTTCAGTATGATGGCGGTTACCCGCTTCAGCACACGGAAAGCATAGGAGACTCGAAATCCAAACCAAACCAGCACTGGCTTGCCGCGTTTCTTACAATAAAGCACAACAATGCATTTATACTTCGCAAAATATTCACATTTCTTTCATCTGTTTTCATCACAATACATAGCATATGTCCGCCTGAGTTGCGTCGTTCATAATACCGCTGCTAGCTAGGCGCACCGCACTCCAACACCTCGATGGCGAAGTTCACACAAGCATGTCCCACTCACATATAAAATCAAATCGTTCGACATCGTGCCCGGAACTCTTCCTCCTCAATATTCTCATCCAGAGTCTATTACTGCAATGTGAAGTTGACGTCGTAATTTTCGTGGAGGTTTCCAGCTTGTCGTCTTTCTTTTTCTATCATTGTTCACTGTCGCTGATTCTTCTGTCGTGCCTCGACCAACAACCCATGTCGTCTGAAGACCAAACGGCGGACAGCAACACATCTCCGAGCCATTCGCTTCACCTGTGTTGTCTTCATCATCGGAATCACCGACGAGCCTACACATGAACGATGTTCTCCACGAGTAGCTGTGCGCTTGCACGTTGAACTGTGTATCGTGAAGTCGGCAGCATCAACCTCCATTAAGGAACTATTTGCTACGCAAGAAGCGACGAACTGTGTCCGTTGACTTCGCTTATCATTAAGCTTGATGCATGGACGTAGAGATTTTGCGCTAGTCAAATACATGCCAAGGGTACACGCCCGGAACCTTTGCTTTTGTCATTCCTTTCACGTTCCCAACACGTATACCATTTTGTATAGTGAAGCGAAAGCTACAGCTCATTTCGTTTTGACACAAATAATTTGAAATTTCATTAGGGTACGCTATCTGTTTTTTGAGATCATATTTAGCGTTCACTATAAGCTACTGACCACTGTTCTTGTATTCGGCGTTCTTCTAAAGCCAACACCTTTCTTTTCTGCGCTTCGCAGAAGTGCATAGCCAATCACGGATGGTACATTTCACCTTTCACTACAAATACGGGTAATACTTTCGGTACTTCCTAGTTAATTATAATACAGTCACATATGGTAGACCATGCATGCCCTTTGTGTTTTTTTTTTTTGCAGAGAAGTTTCTTGGCAGCATTTCTGCATACGTGCTTATAAAACATAAGGCGTTAAGATGAAAACCTAGATTGCGGTATTATCTTCCGGAATTTCACAATGTGACACCGTATGCCAATAGTATACCTGACGTTTTTTAACCGTTACAACATTGCGAAACACAAAAGTGGACACATTTTCGAAGATCAGCCTGTACAGTCCTGTAAGTGTTGTTAGCATTCATGATGAAGATGGTGGTGAGAATGTTGCCGCAGGCGAGGTCAGCCTGGCAGACCTGGCCTTACATGCATTCATTTGTTTCGTCTACGTGCTTCTCGTCTACGTGCATCAAGAAGAAATCTCGTCTACGTGCTTCAAGAATAACACAGTTCTAACCACTCTTTGTAAAACTATTACAGGTACCACATTTCTCCAGGATACAGACATGTTCAAACACGAATAAGAAAGCTTCTATTTTTGGTTCTCTTTTGGAATTTTATTTTGTTTGTGTTCAGCTCTTCTACTTATTCACCAGCAGCAGAACTGCTTTTAGAATAGCGTTTACGATACACGACACACACCGAAGGCGACTAGAACAGGAAATGCATAAGTTGGATCCCTAGCGGCCATTTGCGCTGAATAAAATACTAGTTCCATGACCATCCAAAACAAACGGCAAAGCAATGAAGGTGCTGCAACAGTTCTTCGAAGAAACGAAGTTTTGTGACGAATATTGAGCGGACGAAAGTTAAAAGTGAGCGTGGTGTCTACGTGTTTGTTCTGCCCATAGGAGAACTTTTTCTCTAAACCATGTAGGACTGTATATATGTATATATGCTATTGTTTTTTATATTTTTAATTGCACCAATCAAGTGGAAAGGGGTAGCCGTAGCCAAGTAACGGTGACGAAAACTCCTTCGTTTATTTTCTATTTCAATTAAAAAAAAGCGTTTACGATGACTGATGCTTGGTAAGTACGTATGAGAGTTGCCATTTTACATTGACCAGGGCCTTATTCAGCTAGCAAGGAAATGCTGCGAGTTCAGTGAAGGTCATGTTCAAATATGTCAACTAATTTTCACGTAGTAATCGGTACAGCGCTGACATAAAAAAATCTAAACATCGTATAGTGAGCATTTTTATTGTATTTTTAGTGCAAAAGAGTTTTTTTTTAATATTTATGGTACGCAACGAAACTGTTTTCTAATCTAGATTTCTCTCTGTGACAAAAATTGGATGACGAGAAATCGAAACGAATATTTTCTTCGTCATTACATTTCAGCTAATTACATTCAGACTAATTTATTCACAGCACAGGTTGTTTAAACGAATTTAAACTTACGGTTTAAACTTATTTTCTTACGGTTTCCACAAGGAAATCATGTGCATTTGGAACAAACTATGAACACGGGGCCCGTTTCGATATATGCATTCTCGAACCCTGCCACAACATGTATTCGTCTTTTAGTATAACTTTTAATTAAATGCGTAACTATAAGCGTTTTTTTAGAGGAACAGTGTATTTTTACTGAAAGATTGTCAGTCAATTGTCTCAAAAATGGCGCATAGTTTGCTAACTCATTCCAAGTGCACGTGCGTTCTAAAAAGACACTTCAATTCATGTAGCGCGCTCTATGATATGCAGTATAGCAATAATTCGTGAAATATTTTGTTTGTAAGTAGATCATGCGTTAAGATTTTGTACATATAATGCAATAATCCGCTAGCAATTCGACATCATGAATAGATTCGTGATATGCGGCGCTGTATGATTTTTTTTTTCATTATGTCAATGTTGAAAAGACTAGCTATGCAGAGCTGTTAAATCAGCCACATTATCCATAATATTGGTAGAGCTATGGTAGCTAGGCAAATCTTGCTTGCACAGATGGCTCAAATGGTTTCGCGAGTACGATTTCGGCGGGCAACTATATTCAGCGAGGTCCATTAATCGAATCATCTGTGCGAGCTCACTTGATCGCCAAGGTAACAGCAAGAGTGGTATACATTGGATGTAATGTAGGCATCACAGGGGCTCTTCTAGTATATGCGTTGATCAAATGTACCACATTGTGAATGCATTTCGCTAATGACTTGTTATAACTATACCAGCTTGTTCCCGCAGCTACAGTTCTCGATTTAAATGGGGGGTTTAACGTCCCATAACTATAGCATATCATTATGAGAGACGCTGTAGTGGAGAGCTCCGGAAATTTCTGCCATCTGGGGTTCTTTAACTTGCACCCCAATCTAATTACACGGGCCTACAGCATTTCCGCCTCCATCGAAAATGCAGCCGCCGCAGCCGCGATTGGATCCCGCAACCTGTGGGTCAGTAGCCGAGTACCTTAGCCACTAGACCACCGCGGCGGGGCGCAGATACAGTTCTCGCTGGTCTATTTTCTAAGTACTCCTGACACCAAAAAATAAACCTCGAAATGTTTGCGTGGTTTGATTTATTGTCCTGTATACATATTGGCACTTCTGATCGATTATTAGTGACAAACATTGCGTTTGATTTATTGTCCTGTACACAGTGGCACTTCTGATCGATTATTAGTGACAAACATTGCCTTTAAGGCATATTATATTGGTTTTTAAGTAAGCGTTAGTGTTTGTCTGAGTTCGCAGCACCTCGCGACATCGCATTAAATACATACCACGATGCTTTCAGAGCGAAAAGAAAAACACATCGAAAGCACTAAAAACATGGCTATTGAGGAGAGAATAAAAAAGTATAATATTAAGTCGAGGCGTCGGTATTCTTCATTTCTCGCCATGTCTCGTTGGTAGCCCACTGCTCCCTTCCTTAGTTCTGCTAATTTTCTGAGTTTGGTCATATTATTTTTTTACTTCTCAATTTGTGTTATGGCCATATAGGCCTTCAAGAACTCGGATTACAATATTCAGTTTCCGTTGTTGCCGTTGCCCTATGTGTCCCTTCATTATTTGGGGCACCCTTTGTTTGCCGTGATTGCTTTGGGAACCCGCTCACGGAGCTGTTGTTGATGCATAAGGAACACTGTATTACAGGGTAAGGCACATTTTTGAAAGGGCCCATGTGAAGGATGGGCTCGTAGGGCACAGAAAAGGTAAGAATTAACGCGCCTATAGATGGCCGACTCCTGTTAAAGCTTTTACGAGTAAGTTGGAATGAACATTCTATTCGCGGCAGTCTGCTCACTAAGCAGATCCAACGACAAAAAAATATTTACGGCTATTTGCTTTTTAAAGCAAATTATGCCGGATATTTTTTTGCGCTAGAACTTTTTCATGTCCCCGCGCAACCGTATTTAAAACTGTACTTCTCCGGGGAGGGGGGGGGGGGGAGGGGGGCATTGTTTATATATTTATTTATTTTTCACGAGTATGCACAAAGACAAAGAGGGAAAAGGAAGACAGCAGGCTGGCAACTGCCACTTAGAAGGGCACCACATCTTCCCACTCTTTAGGGAGGAGGAAATAAGAGATAGTCAGTGCGAGCGAAATTACAGGGATTTGTCTCACGCTTTAGTAGCTTTCTCCTCACCTACAATCATACGTGAACGCGCCGAAAGCTACGCTGCAGGGGAGGGGGGGATGACAAAGGGGCAAGAAGCTACGTTCATTTGACAGTGCGCGTCATGACTTTCATTGCTTCTTTTCTTTCTTTCTTTTTTCTTCGAACACACTGCTTATTTTCAGTGTGATCGCGAGTGTGCGCACAAGCACATCACGACATAACATGGTGGCAGTGATAACTGTGCAACTCATAAGGCTCAAATAAGCCAATGGCCGTGACCGGGTTTACGGTGGGGACACTTGTTCATATATATAGGATCATCATCTTTGCAGAGAAAAGGGAGCAATTTCGAGCTAAGTTTGAGAATTGAACGGGTTCAGCTACACAATTTGAGCATGTCCTTTTCATCGGTGATGGAGAATGCACCGACATCCTTGCACTAAGTGGAATTGCCATAATCGAAGCTATGTAAGTTAAATTCGCGGGTTAAACTACCTTGACTTCAGACTGTGGCGACGTACATCGCCTATTTTCGTTGTGGGGCATAACGTCTCTCATGTGATAGCGACGACAAAGGCCGTTCGGTTTTGATTGGCTAGACGTGGCAAGTAGCATGCCATAATAATAGCGTGCCATATTGGTAGCTGCCTACACAAGCGAATGCTAAAAATGATTAAAACCCTTTTTATAGTTTCTCAGAAGGAAATATTTCTGTTTTTAAATGATGTTTTCTCAGAACAACGAACATGACACTTTGGCCACATTCACATTTGAGAACTGAAGCGCAAACAAAAACGCCAGAGCGTTAAAAGAAGCCCTGCTGCATGTTAACAAAACTAGCGTACACAACGTATAGCTCCATCCAAAGTTACAATACGAATCTGCCATCTGGGACCCACAACAAATACATTATTTATTTATTACTTACTGCATACTTGCATCGCCCCATTGGGCATTGCATCAGGTGGGTTACATACAAAAATATACAAGGCAAACACGCTCACAAAGCGTAGTCAAATACATCGGTATCCAAAATGCTTACAACATCGGGCGATAGGGCCTTCTATTCTCTAATGGCTTGTGGAAAAAAAGAATACCTGAACACGTCACCTTTAAAAGGGAATTCGCAAACTTTCATTGCATGGTCGCGTCTTAATGAGGTGTAAAAAGGGTAACTTAATATATTTTTCTTGCTCAATGCCAGTTTTAGAATGGTATATATCATGAAAAAATTTCAGTCCAAGGTTTTTTGCCGATCTCGCAAAACCTGCCATGATAACTTACATTTGCTTTCCGTCATGCTTATTGTTCTGTAACTGTTGAGTACAAACCAAACCACCTTATTTTGCACCCTTTCATGCTGCTCCGCGAGATCAACTGTGTGCGGATCCCAATAGAGACAAACATAAGCATGCATGTTGCGAACGTACGTGAAATACACTCGCTTTTTCAATTTTTGTGGTAACTGACTGAAGTTACGGGGAAGAAGACCCAGTGCACTTATCGCTTTATTTTTTATGTGCCGAATGTGTCTATTCCACCTTAAATCAGACGTTATAAAAATACTTAGATATTTATATTCTTCAGCTTTCTTTAAGGCCGTATTATTCAGCGTATCCCGGCTGCGGCGGCTGCATTTCCGATGAAGGCGGAAATATTGTAGGCCCGTGTGCTCACATTTGGGTGCACGTTAAAAACCCCAGGTGGTCGAAATTTCCGGAGCCCTCCACTACAGCGTCTCTCATAATCATATGGTGGTTTTGGGACGTTAAACACCACATATCAATCAAATATTATTCAGCCTATATGTGCAAGACTGAAATATGTGTCTCCTTGCAAAGGTGACGCGAACACACTTTTCGAGATTTGAGGACATTTCCCATTTATCACACCATGATCCTATAGTGTCTAAATCAGCCTGCAGTAAAGTAATATCACTGTTTTTGTGGCTAACTCTATAAATCACACAGTCATCCGCAAACATTCTAAATGAAGATTTGACGTCACTTTCAATATCGTTAATAAAAATCAGAAACAAAAAGGGACCCAGAACAAAGCCCTGCGAAGCAGTTTTCAGGGTGTTCAGCGCCTCGATGAAGTTTCGATTGCAAGGAGAGACGCAGCTGATCACCAGGATACGGCTGTTTCCTCCTATTGAGTCCTGTAGTAGTCTCGTAAACTTGGAGTCTGTATGGCATGTGCAGCACCTTACTTGACACATTACTTAAGACGGAGACGACATTTTCCAAAGCAAGAAGGCCACAGTTTATGGACATTCCTTTCTTAGCCTTGTCCCCAGTGTCACCGGTGCGTTTAAGCCGTTCTGAGTCAGCCAACTTGAGAAAATGAAATTTCGCTGTGAGCCTTTCGAATTCACTCATTAATGAACCTTCCCAATTGACTTAGGAAAGAGAGCTGCCCTCCTCCTGGTCCTCTGCATTGCCATCTGTCAAGTTTGTTTGGACCACCCTTTCCTGCTTGATGTGCAGTGTAAAGATGGCATCTGACCTGGACGACTGCACATTCACCTGGGTGCTGGCAGTCGTCGGCGAGAGGGTCCCCGATTCATGCCGCGTCATAACCAGTTCTGCATTCTGTACAGCTTTCGCAGTAACACCAAAAGTGTAGATCTTTCTTTGAGAGTCTTTATGAATTTTCACAAATTCCCTTCCTGGTTCATGCGTGTCTTTTCCAGGGCTCAAAAGGTTGGAGATCTCATCATTATAAAGCCTAATAAACTGTACATTGATTTTGAAGTTTGGGGTAGGTTTGCCTTGGTCTCGCGCCTCTTACTGGCGGGCCGTGATGTCATTGAAGAGGTGTCACACGACTCACGGTATAATTTCCTGCTCATGAGGATTAATGTGCAAGTCGTAGCCTGTGCCCACCGGGAAGTTTTCCCAGATCCAGTCTGGCCAGAAGTAAGCACCGTGGCGTTGTAGCCTCCGAAACACCCATCAATGCGCTGGCGGAAACAGTTATTGTAAACAGTCTCCTGCTCAGAGGAGCAGTCGAAGACATGGTCGAATGTAAACGCCTTCTCTTTGCCTACCATGTCCAACAACGGAGACGCTCAGGAACCCGCGCTCAGCACTACTTGGCTGCACCTCAAGGAGCCGCGGCCCTTCACAGGTAAGGTCACTGAGCACGCGGATGACTCGCGAGTCGTACAGGACCAAGCTGCTGCTGCTGCTGCTGCTGCTGCTGCTGATGATGATGATGATGATGATGATGATGATGATGATGATGGTGGTGGTGGTGGTGATGATGATGATGATGATGATGATGATGAAGGCTCACACACTGCTCATACCCATTCAGAAAGATTGACCAAGATTTAATTATAGTTTCGTGAGGCTTTTTTTTCAGTACTCAATATCTACACCCAAAATAAACACAACGTAAGTAAAACCGAGCGAATGCAATAATTGTTCTTCATTCGTTCAGATCAGCCAGTCTAGTCGTTATCTTGGACAGAAATTCGCATGAATAAAGAACCCTTCATATGTTAAATTATTGCTGCAGGAATAATACTCACTCAAGTAGGAACTTAGTTTGTTTAGGTCAATGAAGGTAAGTACAAACGGCATCAAAAACGATCTTGTGGCTGAAGCCCAGATCCGAAGCACCGAAGGAAAGTATGTTCCCAATTGTGAAGTTCTGCCCCAGGTTAGTGAATGGCATAGCATTTTTTTTCTTCTTAAAGATGTTTTTCATTCAATTTATTGCTTCTTCCTCTTCTTCCTAGTCTGGCACATACTTCACGTAACAATATTTATATCTTCAAATCACGAAACACAATAAAAGTGTGAAGCTGTGCAGTTCCACACCATGTAATGACTTTCTTACTGCTAAAGCTCAATCCGCAACGGTGGTCTATTGCCTAAGGCATTCGGTTGCCGATCCGCTAGACGCGGAAACGAATGGCGGCCGGGGCGGCCGCTTTTTTAATGGAGACAGGAAAGGAATGCTTGAGGCCCGTGTGCTTAGACTGAGATGCACGGTGGAAAAACCCAAGTGATAAAAATTTCCGAAGCACTTCATTACGGCATCTCTCAAAATCATGGTGGTTTTGGGAAGTTAAACCCAAACTATTATTATTAGTAGTAGTAGTAGTAGTAGTAGTATAATTTTATTAAAATTAGTATATCATTACTATTATTAATATTATTATTATTATATTTGTTAATGCTGTACAGTTTTGCTTAATTATCTTTTGTCAGTCAGTCATTCTGCTGAAGGAGCGCCAACACGTCAACTTTTTTGCCCTTCAGCCCGCTTCTCCTGCTACACCATACGAGTAGTACCACACACTCGGAGAATCAAGCTTATACTGCAGTGAGTTAGGGCGACTGATTTTACGCTGTCGATAGCACTAGAAACTTACCGTCGATAGCGCTATTCACAGTTTCGTCTACCATCAACAGTTTTATACTGACTCAACTATCAGCAGTATCGATAGTATCATCGATAGTTCTGCATCATTAATGCTGATTTGATATCAGCGGTATGAGTGGAAAAAATATCCAGGATACACTTTTTTCAACTTAGTAAATACCCATGTTCACACTTAACCTGGCACTGCGCCTAACGGAAAAGAAATGGCCGAGCCGGTGGACACAGAAGGGCAGAGTGCTTACCTCCAGCTGATTTTTGTTGCTATGGGACTGTCTGATCGTCATGTTATGCTCTGCTGTTTTCGTATGCTTACGGAAGACTGTATATTTTATCTAAGAGAGATAGAGAGAATAAGGATGAAAGAAAGGTAGAGAAGTTAACCACGGTTGAGCCTGGTTAGCTACTTTACACTGGGGATGGGGTAAGGGGAATAAATGTTAGAGAGAGAGAAAAGCCACTCAAGCCGTCGACAAACCAGCAGTTATGTGCTCAAAAACACAAACGGTGAGTCACACCCGTGTCTTAATCAAATGAGCACATTCGTTGCATTACGTAACTTGTATGCGCGGTCCCATGCACCCAAAATCTTGCCAACGGTGAAGCCATGATGGTGCCGCTTGCGTTCTCAAGCAGCAGACTTCTGAAGGCTTGCAAGAACTGGAGTGATGGTGTCAAGCAGTTGCAACACGCTTCGAGCTGTCGATGTCTGCATCTTGCTCAGCAGCACACGTATAGCACTGATCATGGTGCTGACCACGCCGATATCCTGTCCTTCTTCGTCGGTCAAGCTATGAGGTACTGATGAAGTGTCCCTCACAGTCGAAGCCTGATGTCTCTCGTCAGGTGCATGTATCGTTGGGATATATTTGATATAACTTGCCAATAGACATCACTTGGAAATAAGTGCTGTGCTTTTATTTTGGCTGAACTCATTTCCGTTATGCGCTGGACCCGTTCATGTACGACAAACGAACTCGCCTAATCTTCAACACTTGTGAACTGCCCCGCTCGCAGTCATCGAACATATTTGTGCATACGTACTCATTCTATCTTTTCTTCTCTGTTTTATTTCTATTTTTCTTTGCATCTTTTCTTGCCTATCTCACGCTGGTGATTTTATCACCTTCTATCTTTGCTCTATTTCAGTTTTTTCTGTTTCAGTTTTTTCTATTTCTTTCTATCTAATTCTCTCTTTCTCTCTCTATTATATTCCCTCCTCCTCACTTTCACATACTTTTCTCACGTATTTTTTTATACTGCATCATACCACGCTATAATATACGCTATGGTAGTGTGTCTGCATGTTGCAGACAAATACGAAGCCAAAAAAAAAATACCCCCACCTCCCCGAATGGAATCCTGAGGAAATGCGAATTCATTGCGTAGCGTTCATAACTGGCGTTTCGCACATGGAAATGCAGCGTTAGACGAATAATGTTCTTTTTCTTACGCCATGCAGCCAACAGCGCCGTTCACCGCACATGGCGTTTTTCTGTCGCAAGAAACGTGCTATGCGTTTCCGCCTCTAGTAGCTAGCGTGCAAGGTTAAAAATACTATGAAATGAACAAAACAAACAGTTCTCGGCTTGGTGTTGGCGTTTCACAGCGGCGTCTCGGGCACGCATTTCCGGATGTTCTTGAGAGGCGCCCAGCCTGTCGAGCGCACGAGAAACTGGGGCGCAGGGAGGAGAGAGAGCGAATGGGGAGAGAAGGAGCAGCGAAGCACTGCACCTGTCATTGTACCTGACGGCTGTAATGTCAGCGTCTTATCAACACAAACGCTACACAAACGCTGGCAGCACAAACGCTACAAGCGCGTTTCGAACGCACTGCATTGAGGCGGCGGCAAGTCGCGTTCAAGTCAAGGAGGTGGGGGCTCCGGGGTGAAAATAAGTGCTCGAGCCCGCGCTGTTGCCGACAGGTGCTGACGCCGAAGCGTGACATGGGGGGTGGGGGGATGCTTCGGTTGCTAGAGACGCGAGCGCCCACAGATGTTGCTATGGGAGAGGCTGGTGGACGGATTCCGACGGACGCCTGACATAGCCCGACTGAGAAATGCATTCGCATTCAAAATTTCATCACCAGCCCACGTCAATAGGACAGTTTCTCATTTTCCTCGTTCTTCTCTGTCTTTCCATTTTTCTCTTTCTTTCCATCTTTCACTTTTTTATTCTCTCTCTCTGTTTTTCTATACCTCTTATCTCCTCCTCATCACCCTCACTTGTTCCCACTTCTGTGCTACACTATACTGCATAAGGCTGTGCTACACTTATCAAATGTGCACGCATGTTTCCGTGAAACGCCGAGCCGATAGCTTCCTCAACACACCACTTCTTTGGTATGGTCCCTCAGCTAAGAGATGTACACGAGCAGGTGGAAAGTCAGCCAAAATAATATATATGGCATTGATGAGGTGTTTATACTTACCACCATTTTAGTGTATAATTGTAAAAATACGTTACTTTGTGTTCGCTTCCGAGTTGAATATCAATGTTTTAGTGCTAAGGGTTCGTCATTGTGTACTGACACGAGTAGAATGAATGTGTGAGTTCTCTGACTGTATTTAATTGATTCCTACTGACACGGCCACGTTGAAAAAATGCTGTGAAAGAGAAAAAAACTGGACAGCCGAGTAGTCACCTCTTTTTCTCTTTTTCTTTACCTCTATTCCTTTTCTCTAACTCTTTTAATTTACTCATTATTTTGCCCATCATACTTATTGCACACCGCGCCGAGCAAAGTCACGTACGTTGTCTGGGAGCGAAGCAAAAAAAAAGGAAAACGAAGAGATTATGGGCTGATTCTTGATGATGATAACTTTCTACGACACATGGCCACGGCCGGGCTATACTGCACCTCCGCGCGCGTCTTTCCTCACGGCCTTCTCACCCGTCGCGAAAGCAATGGGAGAGTTTCCGTGTATGTTTCGCCACCCGTCGGTGGTAGGGGCACTGCGAACCTGGCCTTGCATCTCCTGCGTCTCGCACGCGGCACAGAAGTGTTGCTCGATGTGAAACCACGGAAAGGGGGTTCCCGATGAAGAGGGGGATTATTAAGGAAATCGGGGGGCAAGGAAGGATTGTCTCGTTAAAAAACTAATGATATAATAGGGCTCTCTGCATAATAATATTGATGTGCATGTGCTCGTCAAAAATACAAGCTGAAACTCATTAATAAAATGTGGGAGAATCGGCTAACGCGGCATAATGTGGCTACCGTGCATAATGGCGCCGTAAAGCGCTTACAACGATCAGACAAAGAGAGATAAACAACGTTAGGCCTTTTCTGCAACAAGAAAGCACCAAATACCTTTGGCCCTTAATCTCGTTGGACAAGATGACCGCAATTAGGAGAGCTCGCTTATAGAAACGATCAGCGTGCCTTTGCTTCGCTAACTATTTTCTATTTGTTTTTCAAAACACATTTTGAGTGGTTTTCAGGCGTAGAACCTGCGTTCTGCAGCTTGACAGCTCTTTGAAACACGTACGTGAGTTGTCTCTCTAATACCTAAATATTACAGCGTATAAGGAAAAAGAAAGTTAAAAAGAAAATACGACTCTTGCTGCTGAATAAGCCCTTCGAACGGCAGGCCCTGGGAGTGATTATGTGCATTGTTGAAGTGTTATCACCACCTGAAAACTATAATTCCGGAGATCACAAGCTCTTTTGCGTTACTTTGTACTGCAAGCCACATCCATAAAAATGCGAAGAATGCATCTGCTTACGCTCGCAAGCCACGTGCCCCGGAACTAAAACTCTCTAGTGCAAATCAGTGCTTCGCAATACTTCGAGTACGTGGAAGAGCATGTTTAAAAAGAGAAACTGACAACACTCCTACTTTTCTACTTTTCGGCAAGTAAGCAGCTTTTTTTTTTCAAGAGATCTGCATAAATTCTCTTGTGGCTTACTGCATCATCAACGCGACCTTCGCAACATTTTCGGTTGCCCGTAACTTTTACGAGTGTACAGACTTGGAAACACGGGGGAGTGATCACTACCCAATCATGATATCAGCTGTTGGTGTGAAGATGTCATTAAAGGAATTAGTTACAAGACCTACAGATTGCGATGCATACAAAGATGCCGCTAGCAAAGTAATTACAGCTGCAACCAAGGACGAATAATTACTCACTACAATGTCGCATTGCCTGAGAGCATACACACGCGTTTCAGCTGAAAATGACAGATTTCTGTCAAACGATGAGGAGTTTGAAAATTTGTATGCTATTCGCAGACTGGCTGCAAGGAAAGTATTGCGCGCAAAATGTTTGAAGGCCTTCGAGCCTGCCGACGGACACAATGTCATATTCGACATTACCTGGATAAATGTAGCTGGCAAAGATGGCACGACTTTTGCTCCGTACTGGTGTTTTTGAACCGGTAGCCAAAATCTGGCGGCTCTTTAGAGGCATGCGCGCGCCCCTCCAACAGCTTCACACTTTCACCGCACTTCCCCTTCATGAATGGAAATCCCTCAAAAAGTTGTCAGAAGGATACTGCATGCTGTTACCACCAACTTCAATACCTTGGAGGTCTTCTGCAAGTAACAAGTCTGACAACTCACGAGAGGCAGTGCCAACATCAGATTCTCCTTTCACAATTGAAGAACTGAACACCGCCACCATCGAATCAAACAGGCACACATCACCCGGTCATGACGAAATAAGCAATGATGCCATCGAAAACTTGCCCCACACCTCCCGCCTACGTCTCCTAGAATATAATAATTCTTCATGGCTGTCTGGCGAGGCTCCCGCGGAATGAAAACTCGCTAAACTAGTGCTCATTTTGAAACCTTCTATGTAGCCAACAAGCTACGCCTTGTAATGAATGACCTCGTGCTTGTGTCTCGGGAAAGAAGTTGCGGGAGCATAAGCGTGCACAGCCGCCTTCCTGGAAGAAAAATGCGACGGCCCCTCCATCTTGAACAAAGACCAACACACGGGACATTGATCCACCATGCAATGGAAGTCACGCTTCACCGCCAGTCAAGGCTTGGGCTCTGCCTTTGTTCGCACATCGGGTGGAATGCACCGGCTCGCCATGGCCTACAGACGACAGGATGCCTTCGCTTGCCACCCCATTGTCCCAATTCTCCGAATCGCCTGCTGCTTAGCGTCGGCAGCTTGGCTGGGGGCAGAAGCGCCACATCGTCGGACTGGGCCGAGATTTTCAAGAAAAATCCAAATTCCTCATACGCGTATGTGATCAAAAAGCTGGGCATCGAAGTGTTGTGGTTGTGTGAAACACGTTAGTGAGCGCTTTTTTTTTGCGCACTGTCCTTCTCTCCCCTGCGTGCGGAAAGCTGGTTCCACCTTCACGAGTCGCCCGACCAGTCATCGAGCATCGCATTGGCTGAAAGAGGGGACAATGTGACCAGGGTTGACTACGCTGATTTTAAAAGTGGGGGACATGTGTGTTTTCAGCATTCCTTCAGCGAGCTTCGTCCAGATAGAGACCTTGTGGGGTCTCGAAATGGCGAACGACACGCCACACTCTTGGAGTGAAAGGACGCAGCATACGCGGTCAGAATAAACCAAACAACATACATTTATTTAGCTAATTTTTGAACAACAATATCATCCGCCGAATCGATACATCAATCGTTATCAACACGCTATCAACACATTCTTGCACAATATTACCATACACTCCTTGACAACCACAATAACACGACAAACACACATTAACATGACAAGCACAATAACACACCCAAGGCGGCGTCGCCAACGCTTGACTTACTACGAGGGCCCCCGACGCGCAGCCCACGGTGCCATGCACCGGAGACCTACGCTAGAGACAACCGCTCGCGGCAACCGCCACGCGTAGAAGAGACTCGCTTAACTCTCGCCCGCTACCAAGGCTTGCCTTCCAAGGGGTCACCGCCGGCGCTACCACTCTACCAACCATGATGATGATATTGGTTATCACCGCTCGCGTACACAACGCCACCTATCAATCAATAGCCATGACCCCAAAATACGGCTTCTCCGTTTGACAGGTGCACCACGCGGCGCAAACAACTTTACAGGGGGTGTCAGCACCCCCACAACCTTCAGCCGGAGTCCTCAAGCTTGAGTTCCCCGAGATTATTTCTGAGCTCCTCAGCCATGTAAATGAACTCTTGTCGTTAGTACGAGTGCCTCATTTGACTTGTTCGACGATGGTTCCTATGACGGGGGCCCGCTACCAAAACTGAGACCCGGAGTCGCAACAGCCTCTTTCCGGCCAGTCGCCCTGCTGAGTTGCGTTGGCAAGCTTATGAAGCGGGTGGTTCACAAACGACTGACATGGTTTCTAGAAAGCCACGCAAATGTCCCCAAGAAATGAACAGATTCCACCAAGTTAGATCAGCTATCGATAATTTCATCACGTTCGTCGCTTCACTCGAAGAGAACCTCCTTGCAGGACGCATCCAATAGCTATCTTTCTCGACGTCTAAGCAGCTTTTGATTCCGTCTTTCGTCATGCCATTTCTGCAGACATAGTCAGTCTTGGCCTAGGAGGAAGACTGTATAACTGGATCGAGAGCTATTTAAAAGAGCGGAAGATATATATGTGCACTCCAAACGGCCCCACACAGTTGTACGCAGTAGAGAAGGGCGTACTCCAGGATGCTGTGCTCAGTCCACTCCTTTTACACATCATCCTGATACATATAACAATTATATTGCCATGAAGAGTGCACATCACAATTTACGCCGACGATATTTGTATCTGGAGCGCTTCAAGTTCGCGTTTTGTCCCAAACAACGCCTTGAAAAGCTTTACGGACCCTCTCAATGTATTTGCCTCCCCGCATTATGCACTTTTCTCCAGAAAACAGCACAGCCATCGCTTTAACGAGAAAGATAATGATCAAGTATCCGCTCCTCCTCGGTGGCCGGCCGCTGTACTAAAGGTATGGTCTCAGCGATTTCTTGTAATATTCATCGACATAAATTTTTCCTGGTCTCCTCAGGTGAAGAAACTTCGAGAGAGAATAGCTGCAGCATCACAACTCTTCAAATTGATGGCGGGAACACGATGGGGATGAAAGTGCCAATCAATGATCCTGCTTGAGAAAGCGTATATCAAAGGAACCTTGCATTATTGCCTACCGGTGCTTTACCAGTTATCACCAGCAAGCAACATAACTTTAGAAGCCGCACGAAATAAATGCCGACGAATCTGTCTAGGCTTCCCGAAGAACTCATCGGCCTCGGAACCTGTAGCGGAAGCAGGATGTTTCCCGCTAGATGTCATCTGCACTCAAGAAATATTGCACACTCATTTCCGCCGTGTCTTAAATGGTAAGAAGCATTTTCTGTACCGCGTGCATCTTCAGCATTCAGTATTCGGCCAAGCTGTGCAAATGCAGCAACTTACTGTTATTAGGCAGCCAAAGAAGTTAATGCCTCCAAGATTTCCTCCCAAGACGCTTTCACTTCTTCATATTAAAGTGTTTGTACCAGGCATCAATGAAGCAAAGAGATGTATCGCACAGACCACACTGCTGCATACTACTCTCATATAGATAGCCCCGCATTATACTCAGCATTTTCAAATTTATACTGACGCTTCAACTACTCAGGATATTTCATTACATGGCAACTATGTCCCCTTTACAGGAAAATGTCTATCATATCGGCTACAACGCAGGACATCATTAACGACAGCAGAGCTTCATGGCTGTTATGCCTGCGAGTCCACAGCGAATGTCCGTGCCTTTGAAAAAGGCAATCTGTGTCAAGGCCAGCCCGCCTGACGCGAACAACTCAACGGCGTAAACACGCGCGGCGCCTTTCTGGCGCGCACGTGCAGTGAGTCAGCGCAGCCACGAGCCCGTCGAGTAAACAACCGGCGTCTTCCTGTCTGGCGGCTGACGCAATGCGCGGCGACGTCACTCGTCCTTGGGTGCAGCCACCTGCAGCGCAGCCTCTCCAGATTCGATGAGAAAGAAGGACGTGTCCCAGCGGCGACCCCATTGGAGGATTCTAACCTCGCGACCAGCGGCGCTTCGGGTTGGACATTTGGGACCCGGGGCATATAAAAGAAGCCCTGCGGCGCGTTGAGAGAGACCCCTTTGACAGCGGACCCATTTGAGAGCAGACCTATGTGTTAGAGAGGAGAGCTCGGCTCTTCGAGTCTCTGTCGGCCCCAGTGCCGAATTCGTAACGCCTCTGTATATATGCTGTACATAAACCTTGTTTAACTCACCGTCGTCTCGTCCGCTCGTCTATCAGCTCTGCGCAGAAGCAGTCGCGAGCTGAGAAACCTACGCTACCAAACGGCTGGTGACCTTCCCGGCGGAGTTCGAAGCAGTGGCGCCTTCGGGACCGTGTTGGCGCCGCCGTCTTTCGAAACAGTGGTTGCAGGGGTGAGATTCGTAGCGCCGTTCGTAACGTCGTCGGAGGTGTGCTTTCGCAACAGTGGTGGCAGCGGTGCGATCGGCCGGCGTCTGCGACATCGATGCCCGTCGTAACAGTGGTTGGCAGCTGCGGGATCGGCCGGCGTCAGCGACATCGATGCGGTGAGTGCCTGACGTTTTCCCCTCAGTTCACCAGACTACTCTAGCTCAGGTTATAGTAGTTTAGAGAAGGGCTGTGTGAAGCATTACAGTGAGCTTTGATCGTTTCAAGCCAAGTCGAAGCGCTTTGAAACCAAAGTTAATGCGGAGGGTGTAAACACGGGAGTGTGAAAAATTGCTTGCGCGTCTTGCTAGTTGACTTATAGTGGGTACGGCAAGTAAATTGTTAACAGGGGCAAACAGCAAGAGGCTAGTGTGAACGATGGAGAACCTTAAAGTGAAGGAACTCATCGAAATTTGTGAGGAACTCGGCATTACTTTGGGCCATGCGAAACGAAAGCAAGCGATCCTTGAGATCATGAAGGATGAGGAAGTGTCGGCTGAGGAAGTCGATGAGGCCTGGGTGGATATCAAAGCAAGCCGCGAGGAAGCTGAAAGGCGAGAAGCTCGCGAACGTGAAGAAGCTGAAAGGCGCGAAGCTCGCGAACGTGAAGAAGCTGAAAGGCGCGAAGCTCGCGAACGTGAAGAATCTGAAAGGCGAGAACGCCGCGAGGAAGCCGAGAGACAGGAGCGCCTCGAGTTGAAACGAATAGAATTGGCAATACTACAATGTTCGCAGGCGCCTAGCGTAGCTTCTCCAACAGTTCAGGTCAGCGGTTATAGGATTCGGGACCAACTGCCACCGTTCGTAGTAGGCGAGGACATGGCGAAGTATCTCGTCAAGTTTGAACACGTCTGTGAGCGAAACGCTTTGGAGCGGTCTCTTTGGGTGCAGAACCTGTTAGCTCTTCTTCCCGGCGAAGTGTCCGACGCGATAACTTGCTTGTCGAGGGAAGCGTTTGAGAGTTATGACGAGGTTAAGGAAGTGCTCTTGAGACGTTATAAGTTGTCACCCGAGGCTTTCAGGCAAAGGTTCCGGTATGCTAAAAAGGGGAATGAGTCACACGTTGACTTCGTGTTATGTCTCAAAGCCAATTTAATTGAATGGCTCAAGGGCGAAGGTGTTTATGACGACCGCGATAAAGTGGAGGAATGCGTTGCATTGGAGCAATTCTACCGCTGCATCGAGGAGGATGTCAAACTTTGGCTGCAGGACAAACTTGGTGAAGTACAGCTAAACAAGGCAGCAGAGTTAGCTGAGGAGTATTATACTCGCCAAAAGTTGCATAGCAGGGCAGTGCGCGTTGAAAAGGGTGAAAGGAAAAAGGGCTTTTCGATGAAACTTCATCAATGGAAGCCGCGAATCTGCCACAATTGCAGAAAGGAAGGGCACATCGCGATAAACTGTAAGCAAAAGTTTGCGACTATCCGAGAATCGGAAAACAAACGGAAGCCGCTAATCTGCTACAACTGCAAAAAGGAAGGGCACATCGCGATAAACTGTAACCAAAAGTTTGCTTTTGCAACAATCCGAGAATCGGAAAAGAACATGCGGTTGTTGGAGCCGTATCTCCAAGAAATTAGGGTGAATGGAAAAACGTGCCGAGCACTTAGAGACTCAGCGGCAACCATGGACGTTGTCCAACCTTCATTGGTGTCTCCGGATGACTTTACGGGAGAATGCGCGTGGATCAGGCAAGTCGCCGAGGAGCAGAGTGCTTGCTTACCAATCGCCACGGTTGTCATTGAAGGCCCGTTTGGTAAGCTCCGCACCGAAGCGGCTGTGTCTGCCGCGCTTCCTGATCGTTTTCCTTCTTTTCTCCAACAACTCAGAGCAGCTTCTTAAAGAGCAGGGTAAATCGTTCTTCCCCAACTTAGCGTACATGGCCCTCGCGCGATCGCAAGCGCGGAAGCTTTCGCAGGAGCTTGATCTTGTTCAATGCGGTGAACTCTCAAGTGACCTTGTCGGCGGGTCGACGGAACCTCAGAGAGGAAATTTTCCGCGTGAGTCATGTGAGCAGTCACGCGAGCGGCCCGTCGCCGAAGCGACCGGCGCGGTTTCCGTAGCAAGGGGAGACGACATGGCGCCATTGAGTCAGAGCGAGAGGGTTGCAACGCTCTCGCCTGTAGCGGAAAGTTGGAGCGAGCTGTCGAGGGTTGATTGGGAGACGCTCATTCGAGAGCAGCGTGCGGACCTCTCGATTAAAGCGCTTGTGGAAAGCCACAAAAACGCGGTACAAGTGCTGTCGAAGGAGCACTACGAGAAATTGGTGAAGAAGCGCGTTTCTGAAGTAGGAAGTCAGGTATTGCTGCTGCGGCCATCCAAAAAGAACAAGCTTGAGGTTCATCGGGAAGAGCCCGCAAAAGTAGTATCGAAGCTTTCCGATACGAATTATGAGGTGAAATTAGGAAGGCGGCCGAACAAAATTTACAACTTGATGAAACCATACATTCAACGTCAAGCAGTTGTAAATCTGCTGTTGAATGCTTCAGAGGAAGAGGGAGCAGAAATTTGGAGTTCTAGTAATGTAATCGAAAAGGAATCGGCGGTAATCTTGGAGCAGTTGAACCTAGAGCCTAGGTTAAGTGAAGTCCAGATGGAGGACCCGAGAAAGATTGTTTTGGTGTTTGAAGACGTGTTTTCGGACTGTCGAGGAAACACGACGGTGATCGAACACGATACCGAGCTAACTTGTGAGGAGCCAATCCCTAGCAAGCCGTATCGTTGTTCTCCTGTGGAACGTCGCAAGTATGAGCAGCTGTTGGTACCGCATAGGTATCGTCGCTTAAAAGTGACCGGTTACTGAGATGGAGCGTGATACTCCGACAGCGCAACTTTGACGTTCGCTAAAGAAAAAAAGGAAAGCTAAACGCTAATGCAGGTGCATTGAGCAGTGCGTTCTAGCTAGTACCTTCTCCGCCTTTCGGTTTCTCGCTGGCGATTCGGGGCAAAATTTTGACCTCATCACGACCTGGGCTGAGCGCTCTCGTTCAGAGTCATCTCAAGAGGCCAACTTTATGTGGTATTCTAATTCATTACGTTGTTGTACGTGGGAAAAAATTGAGCTCTCATTTAAGAGTCTTGTGTCCCACATGTGCCTCTTGATGTAGAGGGAACGAAATTCCGATAGACACGTAGCTAGGTATATGTTGTACTATACTTTGTCTGGTGTTCTGTCGGATGACCGAGGGCACTTGCTTGTGTCGTGTGTTGTCTGTTGTCGAACCGTTCGTGGCAAGTTGCCGAACCATCCACAAGTGCTGAAACCAAAGATTGTCAGAAGAGACGAGCGAAGCTGGTTGACAAGTTGTGGCAACAAGCCAGTGGAGCTGGGATCCGTCCTCAAGAATGGGATGTGTTCCCGGGACAAAGTCTGGAGCTGCATTCTCGCCATGGCCCTGGAGGCGAACCTGGAGGGACCTGGCGAATGAGCGCGCCTGACATCCGAGCCACGGGGAAGCAGCTCGTCTTTTCGGCGCATTGTCTGGCGGCGGGGGTGCTGTTATGCCTGCGAGTACACAGCGAACGTCCGTGCCTTTGAAAAAGGCAATCTGTGTCAAGGCCAGCCTGCCTGACGCGAACAACTCAACGGCGTAAACACGCGCGGCGCCTTTCTGGCGTGCACGTGCAGTGAGTCAGCGCAGCCGCGAGCCCGTCGAGTAAACAACCGGCGTCTTCCTGTCTGGTGGCTGACGCAATGCGCGGCAACGTCACTCGTCCTTGGGTGCAGCCACCTGCAGCGCAGCCTCTCCAGATTCGATGAGAAAGAAGGACGTGGCCCAGCGGCGACCTCATTGGAGGATGCTGACCTCGCGACCAGCGGCGCTTCGGGTTGGACATTTGGGTTGGACCCGGGGCATATAAAAGAAGCCCTACGGCGCGTCGAGAGAGACCTCTTTGACAGCGGACCCATTCGAGAGCAGACCTATGTGTTAGAGAGGAGAGCTCGGCTCTTCGAGTCTCTGTCGGCCCCAGTGCCGAATTTGTAACGCCTCTGTATGTATGCTGTACATAAACCTTGTTTAACTCACCGTTGTCTCGTCCGCTCGTCTATCAGCTCTGCGCAGAAGCAGTCGCGAGCTGAGAAACCTACGCTACCAAACGGCTGGTGACCTTCCCGGCGGAGTTCGAAGCAGTGGCGCCTTCGGGACCGTGTTGGCGTCGCCGTCTTTCGAAACAGTGGTTGCAGGGGTGAGATTCGTAGCGCCGTTCGTAACGTCATCGGAGGTGTGCTTTCGCAACATGGCATTAAAGAAGCAGGCTGCTACATCCTGCGTCGAACGCCGAACGGACGGGCGATGTTCACCGACTCTAAGGGAGCCTAAAAAACAAAATGTCACCCGATTTCATTCTATATAGCGCACTTACACTACTTTGCTATTACCGCAGATCACGTTATCACATTTCAATGGATTCTGGCTCATTGCGGTATACTAGCTGGCCAATGAAAAAGCAGATGAAGCGGCCCGCAAAGGACTTCAAAAGCAAAATTACAGCTTAACCTATTTCCACAGTTTCACCGACTGATTATGAACCTATTTGACCTAATCAGATGCTTGCCAGATGGTTAAGAGGCTTGCTTTCGATGAAAAGAAGAGGTGCTGGAACCTCCCGAAGCATCATTATGATTTCTTTACTCTAGCGACCCACATATAAGAACTAGACTCCCATCCAGAATCCCTCGACACCTGGAAACTCTCTATACTATCGTCTCCGACTGAACAGTGCTTATGGAAACAACTTTTGGTACCACTTCGGTCAAGCAGAAAGTCTACACTGCAATAACTTTGGCTCCATTAAAACTATAGAACATATCTTGCTTGAGTGCCTAGCGTATGCCGATGAGCGTGAGCTCTATGGATACTGCGTGCATCTATGATCTATGAATACTGCGTGCACAAAGGCATGCGATGAAACTTTTATTCACTTATTTAGACAATATCGGTCAGCTCGACAAATTGTAGTGGCACCTTGAAAACTCGTAATAAGACTTTCTGTCAGCACACGTACCCTACCCAAGAGACAGAAAAAACGTCTCTATATTTACTTTTTTCACGTTTTAGTTTTAAATATTTTTTCTCTCACTCTCTTTTTGCCTTTCAGTCCCCAATCGCCTTCCCCACGCAGAGTAGCAAATCAGCGATTTACACACGCTGGTTAAATTCTCTGCCTTTCAATAAATAGCTCTCTCTCTCTATCCAGTGCTACAAGCAGGTTGTTGTCAATTTTTATTTCTCTCTGGTGTGGCTTGCTTTATTCTGAGATATGCACACCACGGTTGCATATTGTTCGGTGCTCTCTCTGTGTTCAGCCTGCCATGCACATGATTTCTCGATTCGAGAAGATGGTCGCAGCGCCCCCTTCAAAGAAGCGGCGAGAGGCGTGCACTACACCCGATGCGAAGGCCGTAAGAAGTGAGTGTGCAGTCAAGCCCGGCCGTGATGCGGCAAAACTTGAGCATAACAGCTCTGCTCTAAACAAACAGCTGTTCGGCTCGCGCGTGGTCCCGACAGAGGCGTGCGCATTGTGGAAGGGGGGCGAGAGGGGGCTACAACGTTAGTTCCATTGAATGGCATAAAAGGACAGGGGGCGCGCAAAATCAGCTTCATTAATAGACATAAAAGGGTGGGGAGGGCGCTGCGATTAACATTCGCACCCCCCCCCCCAATTAACGGGAACCCATGCGCACGCTTATAAGTCTTCCTGTCGCGCACTTTCCTGCACCCACCCTGGGGGGGAAGGGGGAGGCTTGAAAGGGAACCAGGATAGTCACGGGCAGGTGAGTGGTACACTTTTGCACCTTAAACAGTAGATCTTCTGCCTTGTTCTGCATATTGAGCGCGTGCGTGCTCCTGTTACAATGCCATGGAGCATTTACAGAAGGAACCCCATTCCCCTTACCGTTACTTCGTAAACGTAGCGATTTCACGTTACAGTTCCACCGATTGTGAATGGAACGGTGCCATTCTTCCGCACCTAATAAAAAGAAGTAGTTCATGAAACGTCGTTTCTTCTAACGTCATTTTGTACAACACTGGTATGTATTTGCATTTTATAACGTGGGTGCATCAGTCAGTGCCCGCTTTTGCAATTACGGTGAATGTGAAATACTCTTCTATGCCTGTTGCATGGAATTACGTTGCACGTGACCTTACGACAAGCTGGAAGCTCACTTATAATCTCTCACATACTACGTGAATATATTATGTCTGCCAAAAAAAACTTGCCCTGTGGCGGTGGTCTATGGTGTCTAAGGTACTCGGCTGCTGACCCGCAGGTCGCGAGATCGAATCCCTGCTGCGGCGGCTGCATTTCCGATGTTGTAGGACAGTGTGCTCAGATTTGGATGCACATCAAAGAACCCAAGATGGTTCCACTAGCCCTCCACTATGGCGTCTCTCATAACCATATGATGGTTTTGAGACCTTAAGCCCCACATATCTATCTATCTATCTATCTATCTATCTATTTATCTATCTATCTATCTATTCAAAGAAAACTTTACACTTATTTCCTTCATTCGTAAAGGCCTCGGGACCTTAAGCCAAAAGGCCGTTATGATGATGACAATAGCATGTCCTGACGCCCGGTGGCAATGTATATGCTGTACCACGCAATATTACTGCGATACTGCATGTACTGTGAAATCTGTGTACATGGCGCGTGTGTTTGTAAAACATAAACGTCCTTTTGGCAGAATTTTCAAGCAGAGGAAGTTATTTTAACTACGATTCCAAGCAGATGCATGGCTGCGTGGTAGAACATCTGCTTGCCATGCAAACGGCCTGTGCCCAATTCCCGCTCTAACCCGAAAAGTTTTGTTATTTTTCATTTGCATGATAAGTTTTCCCTTACAACCAACAACACCCTGGCCAAAATTTCTTCGAAAGAAGTTCTTTGACTATGTCGCGTTAATAAATACGCAAGCATCATTTTAGATCCGGGAAACACATTCATATATATTTTACTTGAAGGGGCCCTGAAACACTTTTTTGCGTAACCATAGAATTGATTAATTGGACAAGCGTATTGCCTCACAAATTCAACGCCGCACAAACTTAAAGAATCGGTCCAGTACGAGTGGAGTTACAAAGATTTGTCACACACTGCAATCGTATTCTCTCTTCCCGACGAAAGCGCTGGAAGCTAAGCAGGGAGGGATTGGAGAGGCAAACAAAAAAAAAGCATTACGCGCACCTCATGTCCTTGAGCACTTTTTTTCTTTATTGTTTCTTCGAATACGCGGATTTTTCAGTGCGATCGCGCGCGCACGCATAGACAAGGGGCGGCCTCTGCGGCTGTCTCTGTAACAACCATGCGCGCCATGTTCAAATTTGGCAATGGCTTAGATGAGTAATCTACGTGTTATTTTTGAGCGTCTTCCGTCATTTGTCGAGGGAAGAGAAAGTAGTTTTTAGCTGACTTTGATAATTTATTGTGAAACCTAGGCCGCGTGATGCGCTATAACATTTGGCTCGCGTGTTCTCGGGAGCCTCTACTACCGACCGGCAGCGTTTTCTGGCCATGCTCAAAAATTGTTGCAGGGCCCCCTTAAGTACCGTGAAACGGAGCCCATGAGACCCCTCACAAAGCATAAGGTTGCCTATAGCATTTTAATGTGACGGCGACTTTTCAGACTCAAGTGAATGTGCTCCCTTAAAAATAACAAATACTAGGTTGTACCTTAGATTATATTTCTACTCATGAGCTACACACATCCTCATTAATCTTTACCCCCTCCCCCTCAACTAAAAAAGAGCTAACGCTATGCTTTTTTTTCTCCGCTCATTATAGGGCAACTGAACTTCTACAACTGCTGCTGCAAAAAGAAACTGGTACAAGCGAAAAAAGTGATTCCTGCATTCAATCTTTAAACCCTGTAATACAATATGTTTCTTTTCTAAATGCCTGTGTAATCTTCCTTACTTTTCCTGCCTGCATGGACTCAGAAGTGTCTGAATGATTTTTTTAATGTGCAACTTATTAGTCCATTACCGGCCTGCCATTTTTATAACATCTTTAAGCCATTTAAATACTTTTATTTGCGATTTCGTGATCTTTATTTTGAGAAATATCCCCAAAAATTTGCCGTGTTCACGTCATCTTTGCGAAAAAAACCTTTCCAGGGGCCCTGTCAGGTGCTAGTATTCCAATTGAGGGGCGTCTCTCATAATCATATGGTGGTTTTGGGACGTTAAACGCCACATATCAATCAATATTCCAATTTAGGAATATTGACAAAAACAGAAGTGATGCTAAGTTCACTGTTGAAAATTGAAATAAATGACGCTCAACTACAACGGCTTCCTATAAGTGCCAGGTGTGTTCAAAATGTGTAGAACCTGTGTTTAGCACAAATAAATTTCTTGAAGTGAAGGTAGAAAGCCCTCATTGCCATCAGATCAGTCCCCTGGGCAATGCGTGCACGTCTCCCAGCACTCTCACTGTGATTGGCAACGTTTCTCGAACGCATTTTTCTCTGGAGGATTGGCCAACACGTCGCACTCCGTATGAATCTCTAATCGGTTTCCTTTTAGGGGAACTTTTAGAGCAAGCTTTGGTATACAGGCAGAAGTCCCACGAAGCCATATCTGCAGTGGTGAGTAGGAAGCCTGACAAATTACAGGAAGGTTGTGGGGCCGAAAGCCGCAATCAAATGTGCGGAATGGACGGATGCGTCATCACGATAGAACTGCGAACTTTTCGCGTCACACAGATCCGATCACGCGCGGCGCACAGCCTGAATGTATTGATTCAATTATACCCCTACCTCGTTCGCAACTTATCGAACAGCCAGACGATGACAGTTCATCACAAAAGTCTGCGCTAGCTCATTGACGTTCTCATTTCGGCTTGTTCAGGGTCGGCCTGAACGCCGTTTGCTGTTCACTGACGTTCTCCCATCATTAAGTTGATTATGCCACTCTTTCATCCGAGAGGTATACCCATGACATGGTGATTGATTGATATGTGGGGTTTAACGTCCCAAAACCACCATTTGATTATGGTGATTGAAAGACAATTGAATCTTGCGAACCGTTTCTGCTTGGAAGTTCTGTATCACCAAGCCTTCAGCAAAATTTGATGCAATATTGCTTCCCATATTGTTCCACCATTTTACAACTTACCGCAATGCGACAAGCTGTAGCAAAAACTTTTACGCATACGCATAAACATGTTTTCCATATCTCTATAACAGGAAACCTTCCGCACGTCTCAAGTTAGCGTGGGGGAAAAGAAGGCTAGATACTTTTTCAACAGACGGTATACTTTCTAACTTTAGTATGAGCTTGAAAAGAGAGGCGTGTGATGAAATTTTCATTTACATATTTGGATAGTACCAGTCATCTCGACAAAGTTTTGCTGTTTCTACCATTTTGACGCTTCTAACATAATTTTTCCTTCCTCTCTCCCCGTGTCATTTCCTACCCACTCCCCTTCCACAAGCAGAGTAGCAAGTCCCCGATTTATGTACTCTCCACCTTTCCATAAAAGGTCTCCCTCTATTTCTTTATCGTATGGTTTTGCTGTGCAAGCTACGTCTAGCTTTCTTTTTTGTTTAATAACCCGGGCCCTGGAAAATCCGTGGCAAAATGTGTAACTGTGTTGAATATATCTCGAGGAACTGACACGTTTCCCTGCTTTTCACTTCGTAAAAAGCAAACTAAACCTCTCGTGGTGAGCATAATCCCTTACTTAAGAGCTCCATGTGGGGTACATTTACTTGCCATGGCTGCTTAACATGGAACTCGGATGGCTGTTTGCGCCACGAATTTCTCTCTCTCTCTCTTTCTTGTGATTGCTTTTTGTGTGTGCATTTTCTGATAAGCTTGCGCAGAATCTCGCGGGTCACGCTAACGTGAACGCAGTGCATCCGTGCTTTCTCCAAGTTTAGTAGCTAAAGTACTCAGACGTTGAAAGTCTTATAAAATGAAAAAAAGAGATTATAGAGAATCAGCACGCAAGGAACACGCACGCGCCAAGAATTCGGGGCATTATTTGAATTCACGTTTCAGGCCGCAGCTCTATAGGCACCCGTTACTGCGCCATACGTTCCTGGTTGGCCCTAGCCGAAGGCACCTGTCTCGCACGCCTCGAGCCACGCGACTCTCTTCTGTTGCTGAGGCAAGCTAGATTACTCTGCAACCTCCACCTTCGACATACAAAAGTGAACAAGACAATCAAGATTATTATACTATATTAGCTAAAAAATTAGAAAACCTAAAAAGTGAAACACACAAAGCGTGAATATATGAGTGGCAATAAAACTAAAACAAACAGTACCCTGTAATTGTAGCGCGATTTGAAAATTATCACGCGAGAATCGATCAAGAACTACAACAGCGCAACATCCTAGAATACCCTTTCGGGGAAAGCATGGTACAACGCAAGCTTCACTCGCTCTTTTTGCTGTTCCTTAAGCGGTGATCACTCCCATCTGAGGAAGCTGTTTAAACGAAGCAGAGCCAAGCACCACATTTACCACATCTTTCCCGGCAATTTTGTAATCACCCCCGCAGATATAGGAGCCCACGAAGAACACACTGGATTGCAACGAATGAAAGGCTCAAAATAGAGAGAACGGGTGCACCGTTCATGGTAGGGGTTATTGTTGTCGCACGAAACCACCAACGAGAGAGAGAATAATGCATATTCTCAATTTCTGCTGCTTTGAAACATTGCGCTGGCCCCGCCGCGGTGGTCTAGTGGCTAAGGTACTCGGCTACTGACCCGCAGGTCGCGGGTTCAAATCCCGGCTGCAGCGGCTGCATTTCCGATGGAGGCGGAAATGTTGTAGGCCCGTGTGCTCATATTTGTGTGCACGTTAAAGAACCCCAGGTGGTCGCAATTTCCGGAGCCCTCCACTACGGCGTCTCTCATAATCACATGGTGGTTTTGGGACGTTGAACCCCACATATCAATCAATCGAAACATTGCGCTGGGCCCCTGGAATGTTTGACAGGCCCACGATCCCGCGATGAGCTTCATATCACGCGCGACTGTACGTATATGTATGCATGAACGTACGCATATTTGGGGGCGAAGCTATTTAGGGCCGAGCTAGGCTTGTCCGTTGTCACATCGTAGCCAGCCGCTAGCACTCGAGCGCCCACCAGATGGCTCTGCGGCGCTCACTTCCCTCCCACGCGTCGTGACGGGAAAGCTCGCTCGCCTTCGCTCGAGACGAACGCGCATCGGCGCTGCTGCTACACGCAGTACGCGTCCTGCACAAGACGCTCGACGAGGAGCGCGTGCGCAGCAGACCCGGGCTATAAATAGTGCGTCTCGAGTGCTCAAAGAGCTCTCTCTCTGACCTTCGCTGGCCCTCTCGTGTAAAGGCGCGTCTCTACTCCTAGCTAACGAACTCTTGTAAATATTACGTGTGATTTTTGCAAGCGAGAAGCCTCGCGAGACTTCTTCGCCGTACCCCTTCCCCGGTGACATCAATATATATATATATATATATATATATATATATATATATATATATATATATATATATATATATATATATATATATATATATATATATATAGGAAAAATAAGTATACGCCTTTAAAAAACTGTTTATTGGTGACGTTTCGATCGGAGACCGATCTTCGTGATGACGATCGGTCTCCGATCGAAACGTCACCAATAAACAGTTTTTTAGAGGCGTATACTTATTTTTCCTTAAATCTACGGCAACCGAAGCCAGACTCTTTATAATATATATATATATATATATATATATATATATATATATATATATATATATATATATATATATATATATATATATATATATATATATACGATATTCAGAGCTTCGCCCACTCATCAGAATTCGCTTCGAGCAGAAGCACGGATTTTTTCCCCTCTGAATTATCGTCAAATGGAAGCACGCTCACAGCTGCGCTCATGTTTAGCGTTATGAAGTATTGCCGTCTTAGGTCATCTTTCTTCGTTGTTTTTGTGTTTTTGATGTTTTTCGTGAGCGCGATAAAAAATTCACATATAAATTTCATGCAAAAGTAGTAATTTAAAAACCTTATCTCTACCTAAGGCTTACGTGAATTCATTCGTTTATTTTAGCTTCACAGAATGATATATCCCTTCACCGTGACAGCTTTACGGCAAACGCGTTGCGCTCGTGGACGCGGGTTTGGATGTCGGCCTCAGCAGTCGTATTTCTATGATAGCGAAATGCAGTAGCAGCCATGTCCTTAGATTCATGTGCACGCGAACAAACACAAGACGGTCAAAATTAATTTGGAGCCGTTCATCACTGTGAGCCTCGTAATACAGTAATACAAGGCTCACCTCGTAATAAAGCTAAAAAACTTTCTTCGTTTGAAAATGCAGTGAAAATACCTTGCTTTTAAAATGCTCGCATTTTGTATACTTCACAATACATGTAATATCACTATATATTCTGCCATCGGCACAAGCCTACATTGCCATCGAGCGTCAGAACGTGTGATTATCTTTACGACTTCGCGGTTTAAAGACAGCCACCCATAACAAGAGACACACACTTTACTGCACGTATTAAATTAAGACCACGTAGTGAGTGCATAGCTAATTAGAAAAGATTTCACGTGCGTAATTGCTCGTGGTTTAGAGCATGCTACCCATTACACAGAATGCAGCCATATCTACGAAAGTTTAACTGACAAAAGCCACTTTCCACTTTATCGGTTGCGTGATAGTAATCCAGAATTCAAATTTGTTGAGTAACACCATACATTAAAAAGCGTGAGGACAAGATATCGCTATCGGGTTCACCTCTTAAAGGGGAAGTGTAAGGGTTCCCAAGCTTTGTGCACGTAGAGCCGCGGTATTTATTAAATGCGAAGCATTTCCTTGCGAACTGCAAGCACTTTTGGCATCTTTTTGCGTATCTCTCTTCTCTCTCTCTCTCAGTATATATATATATATATATATATATATATATATATATATATATATATATATATATATATATATATATGTATATGTATATATATATATGCGTGTTTGTGTGTGTGTGTGTGTCTGTCTGTCTGTCTGTCTGTCTGTCTGTCTGTCTGTCTAGCCGCTTACATGTGGGTGTTCTCGTGATCACCCCCTTAACTTGGCGTGAACCAAAATTAGTGCAGGGGGGTAAGATGGTTTGACGAATATGACGCCCTGGTCGAGGCATGAATAATGTCACAATCTCGTCACGTAGAAACACTTTCCGCCAAACCGTGACACATACCGTGGCACAGGTATGTGTCACTGGTGTGCGCGCATGTGCCACAGGCGATTGACATTTAGTATCTACCCAGGAACGGTGACAGTACACATTTGTAATTTTAACGCTGACAGCATCGACGTTGACCCGCCAAATGCAAAGAATAACTGTCAGTGTCCCAGCAGGAATCTAACCAAAGCATTCTGCGTGGCACTCAAATATTCTACCACAGAGCCACGCCAGATTTTGAAAGTACTTTTCAAATAGACCCTAACGTTCGTGGAATGTCAAATTGTCAATTCTGGTTGCAGTGCTGGCTATCCAATTTTATAAACATTACATGTGTACTCATGTGGTACAGCCGTTATGTCGTGTTAATGTGAATTGTAGTTAGGTGACATTCGCTGAAGTTGATTTATGTAGCAGTGTCCCAGGACTAGCATCCTCGTGAGTACCAGCGCTTCATATCAGCTTATCGCTATTGGGGTTGCTTATGCTCATGTTCCTGTTGGCGTTGTTGCGCAAGTGCAAACAACTGGTCATATAAACATCTGCAACTATTCAACATATGTCTGTGGGTGCAACATTTGTTCCATAACACGTCGATCACTAATAAACTTACAACACGGTCGCCTTCCCTCCGCATGCTTCACATGACGGCGATTCCCAAGGCACGTTGGATCTGCCGATTTTTTTTTTTTTTTACATTTACGGCGGCTCTTGAAATGGCAAGTTACATCAGCGCTTTTATAGCCGGAATCTTAATTAGAGTGGTTGGACCCCTGTACTCTCAAGGCTTTCAAGGCTTCCAGATGAATAGTGGCCCAATCCTACTTAAACAGATTATCTTCAATGAAGTTACATCCATCCAACTACCCATACAGGGGACGTAGCGCCAATCTTTGAAGCGAGCGCCTGTGGTACGATTGAGGGAGTTTCGTTCGCATCCTGCTCCAGAGATGGCGCCGCAAGGCTTAGTATAGCGCATGGTGGCTGATTCAAAGTGAATACAGAATGAAGCCATTCTATGGAACCTGGAATACACCATTACTCAATGCTGAGGAAAGAATAGTTAAGGTCCTCCCTACCTAATGTGTTTGCTGGGAAACGGAAACATGACAGTCTATATTTTCGGAATTACTAAAGAAAAAGGCAAAAAATAAAGGAGCCAAAATGCAACCTTAGGATGGAGATATCGTTTTGTAGCTGAGGGAAGATCACTCTAAGTAAATTAGCATCATTGTTCTCGGTAACAGTCACACATAGTCAACCAAATTGGTTACAAAGAACAGCTGCCGTCGCCCTGTTTTGTCGCAAGCATCGAACAATCCCAGCAGCCTCCTCCGTATTCCGATTTCGCGTTTAATTAGTTCGACGTCCTTATGTCATTACGTTCGAAAGAGTATAATGACCACGTGGGCAGCTTGTGTTAAAAAAATTTACACGTGCTATGTCCTGCTGTCGTTTTGTATTGACAAACAATGATGAGTTAGTGGACTCTCATGACCAAGATGGCTTGTCGTCCTTATTCAAAGACAGCCGCCATGCCAAAGCTGGTCGTGATATTCCCCTGCCGTCAGAAGGCGGCGCTAGTTGTCCTAGTTGAAACAGCTTGAATAGTTATCGGCCAATTAATCTTTAAATCGACAAAGTACGCTACACGGGCTACGTTGCAAAAAGTATCCGCTGTGTCTTTTGTTAATCACACCAGACCCCTTGTAAGAGTGTGGCATGTCGTTTCTCACGACGTGGCGTAAAATGGATCGGCCTCAAAGCGAGTGGTACGCCAAGGCACGTACACTATACAAAAACTTCTATCTCTCAGCGATAGTTAAAGCGCGAGAACATGATGACGACAAAGGGGCAAGAAGGAGATTACCTTCTTCTTGTCCCTTTGTCGTCGTTCTGTTTCGCGCTATAACTATTGTCACGTCATACCAACTAGCCCAACGACCGACACACTTCTATCTCACGTCAAGGCGCCTTAAGACGGCAGACGTGGCAAAAGGGGCGGCGTTGGTGGTATGACAATGCGATCTATAGCAGGTATTTTTACTCGAGTTGAAGGCATGCCCTTGAAATAAATAGGGGCTGGTAGCATCTCGCCCGTAAGCAAAAAATTAATAAAAAAAATGCCCATGGGATAGCGACAGACGTAACTTTTCTCTGCGGTGCTATGTGTAGGCTTTGATTCACAGCCAAGGCCATTTAAAACTTGCTAAACATCCGCATTTTTATCGTAGGCTTTTTAAGGGTAATTTTAGCATCTTGAGACATCTTATTGACCACGAGGAAAGCAGAGGCAGTGCATGTTTTTAACTGCCAGCATTAGAATCGTTGCTGTTATGTCTGCCTATGTACGTTTTAAATCGCGGGAGGGACATGGAAGGTGTTCGCTATAATTGCCGCTGGCTGAAAATCAAGCAAAACATTCTTGTCAGCCACGACATGCCCTGTAGAGTCACAACGTGCGAACCATCGTGCCATCGTTGTTCAAGTCATCACCACTTTGGAATCTGGATTGCACTTAAGGCTTTATTTTTTCAAGTGACCCCATCTGTAATTTTCCTTCCTTCTTTTTCTTCTCTTACGTGTGTTGTTCGATAAGCGCTGAGGTAGGTGCGCTAGGCGTGGACGTCACTACACCGACTTTCTCTTGCGCATACAAATGCGGTTCACCCTGCGTAACCTGACCTTCAAGTGGTATGCGGAGATTGCCATCACCGGAGATGTTTTTATAATCTACTTGGGCGTGAATCTTGGCATTCACGACGGCGCGGAACTGTATAGATCAGATAGCGTGGAAGAATCACTAATATACATTAAGGATCGCCCTGCATACAACTCTCTGCTCACGAAATACGCGCAATTGCATGTAGGAGCAAGACTTATAAAGAAGAGTTGGAGCACTTTGTTAATGCGAATGATTAGCAAAAAGGTTTTTTAAAGAAACTTGTTCGTAAATTTATTGGCAATAAGAAAAAAAAAGTCCCCGAGCTACCTCTTCACCTGCAAAGAAATGGTTGGGTACAACGACATAATTACAAGAGAAGATGCGAAGCGTGCTTATACACACGCTAACTTACAGGTGCTTATGATAAAATCAACGTCAATATTTAATTATGAATGCAAATGCTTGCCTTTTGTGAATACGAGACCGCAATCGCACTCTACAACATAGTTCAGCCTAATTAGCACTCGAAACTTCAGGTATTCATTGCTGAGCAGCAAAGATGCTTACACGTGGCAGCTTATATACTTATTTGTAAGCGAGGATATATAGGAATAGCTTTTTTTGTCTATACTTGCTCAATTTTGTAGGGAACCGACCGGTGGACCAGCATGTCTCAATAAGTGTGGTACAGACTGAGAGCACGTGTTTCTCAAAGTGCTTTGAATCGGCGCATATATGTGTGAGGTGCGGTATGTTCAAGCCTCCGACCACGAAAAGTGTGGCAAGGTGATGGAAAGAACTAAAGAACTATTATTATTATTATTATTATTATTATTATTATTATTATTAATGTAGTTGTTGTTGTTGTTGTTGTTGTTGTTGTTGTTGTTGTTGTTGTTGTTGTTGTTGTTGTTGTTGTTGTTGTTGTTGTTGTTGTTGTTGTTGTTGTTGTTGTTGTTGTTGTTGTTGTTGTTGTTGTTGTTGTTGTTGTGACAAAACCATCATGTGATTATGTGGTACGCCGCACTGCAGAGTTCCGGGAATTCCAACCATCTGGTGTTCTTTGACGTGCACTCAATAAAGAAAGCACTTCGCTATAAACGCTGCATTTTTTTTAAAACATCACCTTTTTTTTAATCTAGTGGTGTAGTTCTCCATCGCTCATTCTATAGATGTAACGGAATTTTTTCACCCCGGCGTGTTTCCTTTGACACTCGCAAGGAGCCACGTGTAAGTGGTCAAGACTCAGCTCATGCTCGATCACCTGCATTTAAAGATTACCATTTCTGCACCCGCTCATTGACTCACATGCTGTACCAAACAGTGCTCGTGATTCCATTATTGTGCCGTGACAGACTATGAGTCTCACGCTATAGGTAGAGTATGCCGGAAGGAGATTGAGTGAGAACCATTACTGCCAATGTGCATGCCCATCAGGTTAACGGCGCCATGCTAGGGCGCCGTGTTCTCATACATCCGTTACTTCACGAAAAGAAACATGGTTATTCATGGCCTGTCCATACATGGCTGTTTTCTAAATAAGCTAAAGCACAAAATGAACTACAAGGACAATTACGAAAGCTCACAGTTTCTTTAAGGCGATTTCACTAACTCTGCAGCTATACGACGTATCTGCATGCGTACAACAGACTAAACTACACTCCTAAAACATGAATTTTCTTTGCAGCTGATGACAATCTGCTGTTTCAGAAGTTTAAAGTACTACTATTTTATGCATAAGTGGCTGGTCAAACGATAAATAGCACCCGGTCTTATAACAATTCTTTCGAATTTCTTTTCCTTTCTTGTGGCCCCGCCGCGGTGGTCTAGTGGATAAGGTACTCGGCTGCTGACCCGCAGGTCGCGGGATCGAATCCCGGCTGCGGCGGCTGCATTTCCGATGGAGGCGGAAATGTTGTAGGCCCGTCTGATCATATTTGGGTGCACGTTGAAGAACCCCAGGTGGTCAAAATTTCCGGAGCCCTCAACTACGGCGTCTCTCATAATCATATGGTGGTTTTGGGACGTTGAGCCCCACATATCAATCAATCTCTTTTCTTGTGCAGAGACTCGCTGCTTAATTGTCACCGAGATTGGATATCCACCCAGTCATGGTGAAATCAATGATAACAATTTAACCAATTTTTAATAAAATAATAATTTTTATCGGGCAAGATCTCTTTTTTCAGTAAATGGATCTAAGAAACGTGAGGTTATATACATCGTTAATAATATGAATAGATCGTGGACAAAGTTGAATATAACTATATATGTGAATGTCTACGACGTCTGTATGTGAGACCGAATGCTTTTGTCTTGACGTGTAGGAGCTGTCGCTGATGGTGCGTCGCAGCGTCTCACTCACGAGCTGCCAGGAAGTTACGTTGCTCCAGCACTATAGTGAAATGTCATTCAGGCTATCACCGACTGACCCATCCAGAAGGATCATGAGCAGGAGTGCAGCGTCTGTGGCCTCACTCGAACTTACTGGACCCTCGGTACTTTCGTCTTTTATATCGTCTCGCTTTCTATAGCCCATTATTTTCAATGATGCTACCCTGAATGAACCCCCTGTTACGACCTGCGAACTTTTGTTTTCAGTCGGCTCTGCAGCCGACTGTAGAACTATTTCGACGTGTACTCAATGCTGACCTAAACACCCCTGCAGTCGGGTGCAACCTAAGATGCCAGTGAGACCCCGCTCAGCACAGCTGCCAATCGCCTTAGCCACTAAAGAAGTAGTCCCACTCACGCACTCGCCAATGTATACTCCGAAGGCGGGGTCCATGGCCGTATGGCTCATTACGCCGGTCTGGAGTCTGCGCTCATTGGTGCATGCAGGCTTGTGAACATCGGCCTATATGAAAAGGAAATGCCACATATTTCTAAAGTTGTATCTAGAGTGTACTAGAATGGGGGAGTGGGTCCACTGAAGGCTCCACGCTGAGGCGTTTTTTTCGGAAAATCCAGGTGGCGCTACCATCGCCTTCACCTGAAGACTTAGCCGTGGTTGCCATGGTTACAAGTCCCCTTTGCCACGCGGTTCGCGACGGGTGGGTAGTCTGATAGTTCGCGCGGTTCGCGTGCTGCTCGCGCGTCTGGCGCAGTCTCGCAGCGTTGTTGCTTCGTTCGTGCGTGCGTGGCCGTGAACGGCGTCGCACCGTGCTTCCGCGCCAGTTCAACAAAATCTAAATGTTTATATTGCGAAACGCCCTGCTCGTATAGGTAGTCACGCACGCAAGTACCGTGATTTCCACGGTAATTATTTACAATCAAGAGCGTAAGTTGAATTTGGCTTTTGCGAAAACGTACGCATCGAAAGTGTAATATGAGCATTAACTGCGATGCTTTTAAAAATGTCAATATAACTGGGATATATAAGTAAGTTTGCGTTTGGTGCAAATTTAGACTCACGGCAGCAAATTGAATATGATGCAAGACTAAAGTTACCAGCTGTTATCACGAGAATTAAAGCTAAAGTATGCGAACCCTTCTGCAAATTTGCAGCTATTCGTTAGGGACGCGTGATATTATTGAAAAACTGAACCAGTCCTGTTGCGATTACGTGAGGGTGTTGGCAAAGGAAGTTTAGTCACATCGGACGGCAACTGTGCTATTCGTAGGAAATGACTTATAGGGCGGACGCACGTCCGTCGCGGTGGTTTTATGATGAGTTTTTGTTCGGCATCTAGTGCTGGTATACGTTGTAGGTATTAATGAAATATGTTATATTTTACCTTTTCTCTTCGTGCCTGCGGTACGTGTCCATGCAAACATTTGTTCGAAACATGAACGTGTTTTCACCTATAGATAGGAAGTCTGAAAGACACCAATAAAGAAGTGATATGCGCAAAATATTTTATTTTAAATTGACTGCGCAAGCTTTTCGCATAAATATAAAAAACAAAATAAATATCATCGAAAGACTTCGACACCGTCGCTCAAGGAACGTCAGGCTCTATGTTGTCCTGCTAAGCTTTAAGTGTTTTGCTCTCGCTCGTTTCGAAGCGTTTTCCCTGTTCATTCCCTTCACTAAGAAGTGAAGGCGAGTGAGCACGTAGAACGAAACGAGCTTTGTGCTCACTGCATCTTTGTGGTCTGGACAGCCGACCGCTTTCGAGTTCAGAAAATTAGTTTTCACCAATGAAAGGATGTCAGAGATGCTATCTGTGTGCAACATGGAAACACTGAAACATTCAGTAAACAAGTTTTCAAGTGAGGCAATGAAATCATACAGCTGTCGTGAGGGGTACAGAAGTCCACCCCAGTCGCATTGCTCCGTGAATTGCGAAGGGAGCTGTTCAGCAACCGCGACAGCTTTCTCAAACAGAAGCACTTCTTTGCATTGTACGCATGCCAACTTCAATACACACTTTCTGGCCACGTACCCTGCTGTGTAGTAAATGAGTCTCGAGTCACTCTTCTCCAAAGTCACATCGATGTGGTCAGCAAACTTTTCTGGCATCGTGGCAATCGTGCTTTCGACCTCGCCAAGTTTTCCCTGTGATATAAGATCATCAATTTTTTTGTGCGTGACCTTTAGACCCTGTCTGTCATGCACAGTGACAAGAGCGTTTATCATGTCAGGGTTTGCGTTTGCGCTGTCCACACTGTGCGCCAAGTTATAAAAGGACAAGCAGTTGACGGTTATTAGAAACTCATCCGGAGAGGGGTGCGCGTTGCAGCCACTTGACTGGCGAACGATGCCGAAGAAATGTTCCACGGGATCGGTGCTAAGTCGAGATGTCATGAGATATTTGAATCCAACGCTCTCTGTCAGGTACTTCAGCAATGAAAGGGTATTTGCTATAGTGACCCTAAAACCTATGGCAGTGGACTCGCTGAGAAAGTGCCGCTTGTTGTCACTGAATGATTCCCAGTCATTCAGGAAGTCCAGAAAATTGGACAGGAATGCCGCGTCTGTAGAAGCTGGTCTCAGCGCTTCGGCCCGAAACCTGGAAGTCATCACGGTGATCAGTCGTTGGATCTTCCTGCAAAATAAACAAAAAGAATGTATGTCAGAAGAGCGCTCATCATGCGTTTGAGATGTTTACGATTACACTTAATTCATTTGGAACGTAGGCGCAACTCACGAGAAGAACAGCTGAGTTGCCTCGATGCTGCCACACCTTCTCTCGATGTCCTCCTTGTAGAAGGCCAGGCCCCGTAGGACATATGGACCGAATAGTTGGAAGGCGAAAGGGGTTCTCATCTTCTCAAATGAGTTTGGTTCCAGATGCGTCTCGGTCAAATTGGGCATAACTTTCAGTGTCCTAACACTTCTGTCTAGAAGGTACGCCTCCCGAACCGGATGCACAGACACCTAGAAATATAGGTTGAGGTAATGCAATGTATGCAAAAAACACAATCTTTGTAAAATGTCAACCATGAATCTATACGTACCAATCCGTCTGGTGTTGCAAAGCCTTTCTGGAGAAGACCATTCCTGAGGCATTTTAGCAGATGCGGGAAATCGGAGATAAAGTGCAATTTCCTCATCTCGTCGACAGGATGCTGTATGGCGCCATTTATTTTCTTCGATGACGCCGACACCCCCGCTAGCTTCCACATTTTTCGATTCCAGGGGGCTCCGTCACAAGTGATGTGGTCGACGAACAAGCCCGCCTGGTCCACGAGGATGGTAGCTTCCATGAGAATTTTCAATAAAATGTCTCCTCTCACATTTCCTTTTGTCGCAAAAACGCCCACAATTTGGCTCCATTTTCCAGCGAAAGGCACAAACATGATGACCATGCCGTGATCACATTGCTGGTACTTGTCTTCGGGCTTCGTAAATTCTCCAAGGTCCACGAAGCCTTGAATCTGGCCAGACGCCGTCACATTGAAATGTTCTGACAATTTCATTTCGTCCACCAATAGTCCGCCGTGTCTTTCGAGGTCTGACATGCTCGCGGTTTTTTTCTTTAGAGTGTTCATTACTGCTTGATTAAAACCGAAGGCCGACTCGTATGACCTCAAGTATCTTTTCAAAGTAGTGTTGCTGGGCATCATGAGAATTTCGTTCTTTCTGATGTGCTGATAAAGCCGGGGACTCTTTAGTTTCATGAGTAAACACTCGAGGATCCACTCCTGATTGTAGCGCATGCCCTGCTTGCTGGTTTGTTTGGCAGCTTGAAAGCAAGCGCGAACACTTGCCTGCTGCTTTCGCGGTAGTGACGATATTTTATCCTCTAGTATTTTATCCGCGACATTCGCATTGTTTGCCCTCATCTCTTCGAGACGACCAGCAATGTCCAACAGCCTTGTCGCCATCCGCTTGTTTCTCTGACTCAGGACCCGCAGTTTGGTGGAGACTGAGTTTCTTCGCTCTTTTCGTTTTAGGTAGCTTTTTCTGGTGAGTATTACTTTCCTCACGTACTTGCATGAAATGCATGAAGAACCTGGAAGTATACGAGAAAAAAATTATGAAGAGCTTCCAGTTTTTTACCATGCATGTTTGAAACGCAATTTATGCACTTTCACTTTCTGTAGGCAAACTATTCTTTCGTAAATGTTAATGAGTACTACAAAAATTAGGGGCCACACAAATGTTCTAGCATTAAACAGGTTACTGATTGATTAATTGTACAATTACAAGTGACGTCTCAATAAACGTTTGCCGCACTCACCTTGTTGTTTAACCGCTCCTTTGCACGTGACACTGAAGACAAGGCCGTCGGAATGAGAGATTTGCTGCTCCAGTTTCTTCGTAAGAACGTCATAGGTGAAGTCCTTCGCCCTACCTGCTCCTCTGCAAGGGTGAAGAGATTCTGCGCAGTCCAGGACTTGTTTGGCATCTTCAAGGTTATAGGCGACCTTTTCGGAGATCAGCGTCTTCCGAACATATGTCCGACAAATCACTTCACTCCGGTCGGTACCGTAATTCATGAGCACAGTCTTTTCGATGCTTACGAGTTCACGACTTAGGGAGGCCGAAACATAAGCAATTCCGTCATAATGACGAAACTTGTGCATTGCCCAGTGGTCGTTTGGCCGGACAACGTCTTCAAGTTCAAATGCGTTGTCGCTTTGCCTCGCACTTTCGCAATCTTCAAATCTCAGTTGCGGCTCAACTGATTGCAGCGCAGTTCTTTTTGACGGCTGGTCTTCACAGGTTGGTGGTGAAGCCGCTCTCTTCTTCGTTGACTGCTCCGGTGTGGGCTGCTCGTCAGGACACTTCAGGAGATGAGGTATAATTATGGGTACAGCATCACTGCGAAGTTCCGGCTTTCCCCGCTCTATATATACTTCTCGGCCTTCGATAATATGTACATATTGCCTTAGTATGTATTTTTGCTCGAAGTGCAGCTCGCAAATGGCATCGGTGACTTGCAAGGGCCGATCAGCGCGGTTGAGATTCTGGTCCCATAGCCGGCGTCTTTCTTCGTCTTGAGGTACTCCAAAGAGTGAGAGCTTGGGCTGGTTTTTAACTCTGCTGTATCCGGTTTGGCAGCCTACGACACAACAGTAATTTCTACGCCTAGACGTGCTCATCCTCTAATCTTTTGAAGCAGCTTGGAACGCTCCGTTATGCAACCAGCAGACACATATCTGCGCACGCAAACGTGCCGTCTGCCGCGTATTCTTTGTCCAGACGGCTTTGCTCAAAGGGAAATACAAACCTACGCGTTCACGAAAAAAAGCATACATTTTATTTCATGTCACTTGTTTTTGTCTCTAATAATGTGTAAAAAAAGAACCAGGAGACAAATTGTGAAAACAGCGCACGAACGACGGTGCATCGAACAGACGACGGCGCGTCGAGCAGACGACAACATCGAGCGCTCAGCGTCCCCGCCAGCGCGTCGTGCGGCCCGAACCGCCGCACGACTCGCACGCTCCCGCCGAAACTGACGTCACTTCAGGAGAAGGCTACTGCAGCGCCACCAAATTTTCCGCCGTTTTTGCTTCACCCGCACCGCTTGCCGCCGGCCACAGTGGACCCACTCCCCCATTCTAGTACACTCTAGTTGTATCCATTCACAAATGTTTCAGATTTCGCGATGGAAATGTCTACTTCATATTTCTCATCTTAATATGAACTGAATTTCAAGTTCAAGCGAATTTCTATCGCTGCGGCGCGTTAGCTTTCGTCTCAACGTTCACTCGCAATGCCGCAGACGATATTGGAAACAATTTTAAACCTGGGTGACCTTCCACGTGTAGTTCTTCAGAAAAAAAAAGAAAGAAATGAACGAAAGAAGAGAAAATATTGGCCCCGTATCTGCATGTTTCACTGTAAATATCGTCGACAGACGATAGTCTTGCGTCTGGAGAGAGTGAATAAAATGTTTATATGATGTTCTGCGCGAGAAAATTGGTGAATTGTATCCTGGAGGCGCTGCGTTAGAGAGTGTCGATCCGTGCAGCGAAGGCGAACGAGCTCATCGAAGCAACGTTAGACGCGAGCGCTATCTGGCAGTTATATTCGAAAACGAAGGAAGGCATGCGCACCCGTCTTGGAGGCGATAAGGTGTAGAACGCAAAACGACGGGCAGGTGCCACCGCCGTGTCGTCTAAGCAAAGCGTTGGAAACACTCGCCTTTTTAAGCATCGCGTTGCATTGTCAGCGCAGCGTGATAAACGCTATTGTTCTTAGAATTACTTATGTATGATTTCTCTAGTAAAAGCCACACATACAAAATGTACGAGTTGTTTTGGTGCCACAGATATGCGCAATAATTGCTTTTTTAATTGACAATCACACAAGAATGAGTGCTAAAACTGGAGCAATATTAGTGCGCGCTGCGGGTGGGGTTGGCCGTTTGGCATATCGCTTGACACCGTTTGAGGCATTGTTATTGCAGACAGACAGACAGACAGACAGACAGACAGACAGACAGACAGACAGACAGACAGACAGACAGACAGACAGACAGACAGACAGACAGACAGACAGACAGACGTTTTGCGTTGAAGTACCTCAAGAGAGATTATCATCTTTAACGAAGTCCAACGTCCCACAGCGAGGAGCGAGCGCCTCTAACCTACTCACGTAGCTAGGCACGCAAACCATCCATAGCGCGCTGTCTCAGCTCGGCATATACCTACATGAAGCCTGCGACCAGGGACGAAAATGTGACCTCGTTTGTACGTCGCGTTAGCTCAGTGCGAAACAGTTGCGAGCGCGCACACGCGAACGCTCGGGAGCACGTTTTCTGCTGCGGGTGCCGAGGCAGGCAGCAGCTCTCAATGGCACCAACTGCGTCTCCTCTGCGTACGCTATCTACGGAGACGGCCGGACCGTGCATCGCCGGCGGCATCGTTCGCGCGACGCTCGTATCGCGGCATTAGCATATGAACTGCACCCATGCAAAATAGTCTCTTTCTCAATGGTAACCTGGAGGCTCGCCGCTCTGCCCCCAGACGAATATCGTGTGTATGCGAAAGGAAAATACCAGGAAACAAAACCTCGCGCGACAAGTGCACGCGCTGCTGCCAACGCACTCTGAGTGTGACACGCAGCTCGGAGTATATCTACACCCGCTTTGTATTCGCCCAGTGTAACCACCACGTTTGCGTGCCCTTCGGAGTAACCAGGCGGCTATTGTGCGCTCGTGTGACTTTGTTACGCTAAACCTTTTTTTTTATTTATCTATACGGACAAAACGCGACAAGCTTCAGGAAATTTAGCCAAGTGCAAATTGTGCAGTACTCTACCACGTCAAACGACGGTATTTCCCGCGAGTCCGCTACTGACAGGCTCCGCCCAGATCGTATTACGCGATTGTTGAATACTGCACTCTGCCCTCCTCTTTACCTTGACGGCAGATTTGGTCGCAGTGCTTCCGGACAACATTTTAGTTAGTGGGACGCATGGGTGCCTTCGTCGAGGCCACCGAAAGGGTGCCATTTCGCTCAGTATTTTAGCCTCAGTAGTAGTAGTAGTAGTAGTAGTAGTAGTAGTAGTAGCAGTAGTAGCAGTAGTAGTAGTAGTAGTAGTAGTAGTAGTAGTAGTAGTAGTAGTAGCAACAACAGCAGTTGTTGTATTGCTGGCACCACATCTTCACTCGTTCGTTCCATGACAGGGCGCAAATTATTAACCAAGCGGCCGAGGTCATATGTTGATGGATTATTTTTCCAATCTTGCCATTTGTTGGGAACTCATGCCCATAGGAAAACTCCCTCTGTGGGGTGTTGACCACTTGGATGAATGAATGAGAGCAAATGGATCAAATCAAATTTTGTGGCATCATGTCCCCGAGAATGCGAGCGGCTATGAGAACAACATAAAGGTGGAGTCTTCGGAATGACTTTGGCAGTCAAATAATAAAGGGCTGTGGAGGAGAGAGGTGGTATGACTGACGTGCTCCTAAACCTCAATACGAGAAGGGCTCGTCCTCAGTAGAATACACCGCACAGTCATTAAGTGACCACCCGCGATAAAATATGGAACGAGAAATAATTCTTACAAAGTACAATTAGCCTAACTCTGAAAACATGTCTGCCGGTCGCACTGTATAAATACATGTTACGGAGGACGAAACAGCAAGAATATTGTTCGTGATTGATATCCCAGAAAGAATACCATCGTATACGTGCATTTAACGTGAAAACTTTAGCGCGGGCTAAGACCGGCCACAAAGAATGGAAGAGACGAGCACTGGCTCTCACTGACAACTGTTTTAACTTCAGTTCACCTTTATTGTTTTTAATGACCAACCATATGTACAGCGGGATGGCATTTGCATTTGCTCCCATGTTGCTCCAGTTCCAAATTTTTTTAGCTTCGTTTGACAGGTCCTTAGACAACTTTTTTAGTGACTCCAATTTTTTAAATGTGTTTAGATGCTTTGGTCATTCTATTGTTTTTTTTACTGTTACCTCTGCTACTGAGTTACAGTGAATGGTACTTTAAAATATTTAAAGCAACATGAACAAGGGCCTGTATTCACTCATATTCCCCAAAATACGGTTTTTAAACTCTGACTTGGACCTTAATTCCGAAATCAGTGATCGTCACGTGTGTTTTACATACAGTGTCCGCGCCAAAAAAACAAACAAACAAAGGAGCTCGTTTCTTAGCAGACCGCCCACTCGAAATTCGTCAAAAGAGGAATTGTGTCTTCATATATGGAATCGGCTATGAAAATGTCGTCTGAGCGTAAAATGCAGGAGTGCTTTGTCGCTGCTAACTGCGGTTGCCAAACGCCTCATTCAAAAAAAAGTATTGATATGTGGGGTTGAACGTCCCAGAACCACCATATGATTATGAGAGACACTGTAGTCGAGGGCTCCGGAAATTTCTACCACCTGGGATTCTTTAACGTGCACCCAAATCTGAGCACACGGGCCTACAACATTTCCGCCTGCATCGGAAATGCAGGCGCCGCAGTCGGGTTTCGATCCCGGAACCTGCGGGTCAGCTGCCGAGTACCTCAACCACTAGACCACCGTGGCGGGGCGGAGAAAACAGTAAGAGAGCGGCGGACAAACGGGGACCGTTCAGACCGAAATTCGTAAATTTGCGTAACGCAACACCTAAACTCTCTTGGGTTTCGCGCATGCGCACTGGCCTTAACGCTATTTTTGGGGTGCCCCGAAACTTTTGGGGCCCCTATTTGAAAACTCCCTATAGTTTCTGTAAATTTCAGGACCCCAATGCTATATTAGGGTCCCCTGTCTGTACACAATCAGCAATATTTTAGACTGCCTCAACGAGCACGCGGCACTGGAGACGTAGTGGCTGAGATCATCTGCTGCACGGTGGTCTATAGAGGTTATGGTGATCCACTGCTGAACTGAAGGTCGCGGCATCGAATCCAGGCAGCTGCATTTTCGATGTAGACAAAAATGATCGACGCCCGTGCGCTGAAATTTAGGTGCACGTTGTGGAACCTCGAATTGCCGAAAATTCCGGATCAATTCGCCTACTGCGCCCGTCACAATCGCATGATGGTTTTCTTTCGGGATGTTAAACCCCAACAGTAATCACAATTACATAAAGATATAAAACTGAGCAGTTTCCCTAAAGCATTTGAAAATTCGCACCTTGATATGCAATTTACTACCGCATTTTCAACGCATCGCCAACATATCTGTTCATTCGTAGGCTTGTTATATGTTACGCTGACTCCCATGAGTGAGAAGCTAAATAAAGCGTCGAGTGTTACACAGCGCTGATGGAGTCAACAGGCCCGTTTCACGCTTATGCTGCTTGTGCGCTCCTCGAAACGCGCCGCCCGAGGCTGTTACGCGACTCGTTACGACAGAACGCCGGCCGAGCTGGCGATGAACGCGCCGCGGTATAACGGCCGCAAGAAGACTTCGTTTTGCTCGACAGCGCTTCACGTATGCAGCGCAAACGAATCCTCGGTTCGCGCCAAATTGCGCGATTGGCGGCGAACGCTTCTGTAGAACCCCGCCGCCTTCTCTCGCTAAAATACGTAAGCGCGCGTGCGTGAAGAACTGCGCGCCGGGTTTCCATGCAGCGAAGCGCCGCCGGGTAACGTGAGAAGCCGGTCAAGGATTAGCTGGTCAGACCCGTCTTCGCGATTTTGTGCTTCCTTTTTTTCTCGCGTTCCTTCGTTTTGTGGTGCTGCTACCCGGTTGCTTTTATTTTTTTCGCCTTTTCAGCTCCGAAGCTTGTTTCGATTGAGCCGACGCCTTTTTGGCACACTTTAATCCTTCGGTTGCGAAGAGCGCACATTATTGGCGTACAACACCGCTTTTGTCCCGAAACTCTTCTGTTCCGTCGAGAACTAGTATTCTGGGAGGCAAGCGGCGCATCCGTGCACACATCCGCGAGCATAGCGCAAAGCGCAGGCGTTCGCCAGATCCAGAATGTGCGTCGACAAATTCCTCGTGGTCAGGCCGTTGCGACCTCAATGCATGAACATCGATGGCCGATGGAGATGACCTCATTCCAGTTAGAGTGAGAATTTCAGTGAGAAAAAATAAGGGGGGAGGGAGGACGCCCCCCGTACTTACATTTTGCTCGATTTAGTGTGAGGTTGAAAGACGACAGCCTTTTTTTTATATACAGTATTTTTCCTTTGGGTAGAAAGGAAGGAGAGGTAGGAGGGCTTCTTTAGTTTTCGCCCATGACGGCCGGTCAATCCATTTTTGTGTGTGTGTGTGTGTGTGTGTGTGTGTGTGTGTGTGTGTGTGTGTGTGTGTGTGTGTGTGTGTGTGTGTGTGTGTGTGTGTGTGTGTGTGTGTGTGTGTCGCTCACGATGTATGCAGTTTTCGTTTGCACCATTCATTTTCTCAGTATTGACTATCCATCAATCAATGCATCCATCATCATCATCAGCCTTTCTACGTTCACTGCAGGACAAAGGCCTCTCCCGTGTTTCACCACTGAACTTCCATCCACCATCTCTCAATTTATCCATCCATTCGCTATCTATCTATCTATCTATCTATCTATCTATCTATCTATCTATCTATCTATCTATCTATCTATCTCTCTATCTATCTGTCTATCTATCTACCTTACACAAAATGCTCCGCATATAATTAATTGAAACAGTTGGTCAATGACAGTGCACTTATACGAAGGAAGGGCTTTGCAAATATGGCCCATTGCAGGAAAAATGATATTGGTATTATCTGGTCGTCTTCGTTACGTCCTAATACCACGGCTGGTTTTGACATTACTCTTACGAACAGTTGTATCGTAAAGGTGTTCTTTCGGGTTCTGCCCGAACAGCTTTGTGAAGGCAGCCCCAGTTTCCTGACCTGCCTAAGCACCTGTTGTACACGCGGTTACCATTCACTCTGGTTCAGGTGAAACTCGCCTTGAATCAAGGCTGTGTGAGAATCGGCCCGTACAAGGCGACGCAAGTACGGCGAGTGGCCGCGCGAGGGGCGTAGCGTGCCCGTGCTGTGCTCGGCTTCACGCCTCAGAGCGCACGCGTCTCTCCAGTATATCCGGCCAAGTGTGGCCGCGCTCGTGCGAGGCAGCGCCGCGGCCCGAGAAACACCCGCGTCAAACACTCGCACGAACTCAGGCTGCGCCCCCCCTGCTATATATCGTAGCGGCTCTAATTTTACTTGCGATCACCAGGAAGCGGGAGGGTGGATAACATTTCTCCCTTCTCCGTATTTTTTTTTTTTTGCCTTTTCTACCCATGAATAACGGAGCGCGAGAAACGGCCTCGCGGGACACTTTCGACCGCTTTAGTGATTTCGGATGAAACCCTTCCCGGAAAGGAAAATACGAACATCAACACACGGCGTTTGAAGGTTCTGTTGAACTTTTCTTTTGCTGCCGCATCCACGCGTGACTTGCCCGATATGCAGCCGGGGTGAATACTTCCTGCGCTGTCGACGCCGCTATAGGAGTCGCCGAGAAAGACGCAGCGCTCGACCCGCTTAGCCTAGACGACCATGCAAAAACCGGCGCAGAGTAATGGGGCGCAGAAAAAACATAAATTCGAGGAAGCGGGTCACGTTGAACTGGCGACATGCAGTGCGTAATTGCTACGGGTCGAAAATCACAGGTTATCTCGCGACAGTGTGCGTGCCTATTTGGAGGTCACGTGGGAGCCTCCAAAGAGCGGCCACTCTGTGCAAGCCGGGACGCAGTCGGTCACTGCGCATGTTCGAAAGCGCCACCCAGTGATTACGCGCACCCGTTTCCAGCACTCTACATTGGCTGTTTCATTAAAGAACTAAGGCATCGATCATGTGTTCCAATTGATTGATTGATATGCGGGGTTTAACGTCACAAAAGCGTGTTCCGATTCGGATTGTTACTGTAGTGATACCCACATGCGCTTTGTTTCTTTCCTCTTTGCTTTATTACTCAGTTCGCCATGACATGTAGGCTTTAATGCGTGCACGTGCACTAAATGTGCGCCATTACAGCAGAGTGCCCTCGAGCCCCACCTTAGTTCTGAATCAACACAATACTGTTCATTAACGTCCCTCCTTGTGTGCACATGCAGCTTATGAAAAGGGCCTGCTCTCATTGGAAACGAAAAAAGAAATAATATAACGGTTTGGTAACCACTGCATGTCGAGCACTGACGCGTGCAGTACGTAGGATATGTCGCCACTGAAATTTGGCAAAGCTGCTGAGCGGCAGCCGCGTACTGCTCCAGCCCGATCATGATGTGACGGTGTTTTTTTTCCTTACTTGCGACATGTGCCACGTGGTGGAAACAACAGCGATAACAGCGACACAACGCATCGCGTGAAGTTTGTGCCATGTGAAGTGAGCAAGTAGCTTTTGCGCGTGATGCACACGATAACCAGAATCAACTCGTAGATGGGCGCCCACATGCATCGCGTTACACTCGCGTTTATTTAAAATGACGTGCTCATCGGGTAGTGGTGGCACGAACATGTGGGCCAAATCAGCTACTAATGCAGAACTGATGATGCAATCTGACGTGTCCGTAAAACGTGTAAAGGCCATTTCAGCTGGTGGACCAGTGGCCTGTTGCTCTCAGGATAAGGAAGGCACGAGAGAAGTGTTTCGCTAGCCCCCAAACCTAATGACAAGAGCGTTGAATTAAGGTTGGCCACACATGTGAAGTGCCAAGAACGAGAGAATTGCTCCTAATACTTGTCAGCTGTTGGACAAGCATACATACGCGATTGTGAAGCAGGTGCTTCAGAGCAGCTATCATAGAGCAGCGAATGATGCAGTGATGTTCCTTCAAGAAATGGTTTAAAGCGAATATACAAACATGTGAGCAATTTACAGTTGATATACCGGAAGCGAAACCAAAGGTCCTGAGGCTGGCCGAAACGAACAGAAGAAAGACGTAACTTAGAGACTAGACGCAATGTATTACTTCTCGTGCTGGAACCCTTTCAACAGCGTCAGAATTCTTATCAAATCAACTTTGTAGCAAAAGAGTATTCACGGACCAAATAAATGTTGATTGTGACCAAAAGGGTAGTACTATGCCACTCGCCTCACTGGTAAGAATGATGAGCGCGTGATGAAGCATCGGCGTCCACATTTATATCGCCAAATGCATAGAGCTCCGTATCGAGAAGTTGGGATGCGCAAATGTAGAGATGTGACGGTGAAGGCTATACATCCGGTACTCCACACTTAAGAGCGCGTCAGTGAACTGAGGTAAGGCTTCACAGGCAATACTAAGATCGATAAGAAATGATCGCGGTCGTCTGTTCATTTTTCTTTTTTTGTGAATGACACGGTGCGTTAAAGGAGAGCAAGACGGCAAAAGCGAGCAATATCGGGCAGTATATGCCATGTGTGCAGATTTTTGAGCGTTCATCCTTGCGGGCAAGAGGGGCTGAGGAAACCCGCGCGGGTGCCCGAAGGGCCCTCGGTGCCAGCAGCGCCCTCCTCCGCTGCCGGCGAGCGTTGAACTCTCACCTGCCCCGAGTGGCGCGGCCGGCTGGGCCTCGGTCGGAGATAAAAGGGCGCCGCGGGGCCTCCACGTGGACCGATTCTGCCCCTTTATTTTCGCCCTCTTTCCGCATATTACTCTTTCGTATCTCTTCAAAGCCTCTGGTTTATTTTTTTAGAGTTTTCTCCGAAAAACCACGGTGCTGCTCGACATTATTCACCTATTAATCACCATTATACATCTTATTATTCTCCATCAACAACAAAGAAACCCTGCCCTGAGATTGACCAGAAAAATATGTCATGGGGAAGTTCACTGAACGTGGAACAAAAAAAAGAGAAAACTACTCCCCAAAGCTAAACGAAAATCTACTTACTACAAAGTCTTATGATTGGTCGAAATGTCCGGGCCCTTCTCTTGCAAACTCCCTCATCTTTCAAACTCCCTCATCCCTATCCCCAGTGTAGGGTAGCATACCGATTGCTCCAGGCTGGTCAGTATCCCTGCCTTTCCTTTCCCTCCTGTTTTCCTCTTTCTTTTTTTCTTTTCGCGTATAGTATACTTGTGCCGGAGAAGCGAAAGGCAGGGTTACCTCTGCGGGAGTGTCAGCACTGAATCCATTGCGAAGACAACGCCGCAGAGCCATGCCATGCAGGGACAATTCTGTGAGCGAATACTTGGAGCACTGGTGCTTTTCCGTATCTGACCTTGGTCTGTTCGCACTATATTCAGGCCGAAAAAGAAGAAAGAAAGAAAGAAAGAAAGAAAGAAAGAAAGAAAGAAAGAAAGAAAGAAAGAAAGAAAGAAAGAAAGACCCTTGCGTAACTACTGCCTCGCCTCTAAATTGACAATCAAACACGGGCAATTTAGCTGCATGGCTTAGCAGCATATACAGGCATGGTGGCCGGCATGGTGGTCGTTACGAAATCTTGCGCCGTTCTTTCAAGCAACAAACTGGTAAAATAGACCCGCGTTCGGAGAAAAGGCTCAAAACACCCGCCAAACAGTATTAAATTGACGAACGGAAAAAAAAAGACTGGTCACAAAACGTGAAACAAACGCGCGTATACGCAGTGGGCGAAGTCAGAACACAGGCGTGATCACGCGGGCCCTCCGTATGTGTACGCACTCGAACGAAACGAGTCAGAACGACGCCCAGCTACGGGGAAAAAGAAGCAGCGAACGTCTTCGAAATTACGCAACATTACATGGCGGCTCCACCAAATGAACGAACTCTGAGGGAGCGAGTCGTCGAGAGGAATTAGCACAGCGCGTTGCGCAACGAGGACTCCGACCTGCCTCTCCGAGTGAGCGCCGTCTGTGGCTTCTCGTCACCGGCGGCGATTACGGAAACTCGGGTCCTTTTGTTCGCTTCTAGGGTTAATTTCAAGCCATTCGGAATCCGCATGCTACAATCAGACCCTTTCAGGAGCGAATGTGATGCTCCATTTTTTTCTTCTTTTCTCAGCATAAGGGCAGCGATTTTCTGTTACTTCAAAAGTTGATGAGCCATTCGCGAACACTGCTTACTATACTACACTGTTTCAAGCAAGATTTTGAGAAGTCATTAAGTAAGCTGTTCACTAAAACTAGAGAGGCTGCCCCCCCTCTTAATTAACCGCCATGCTAGTCTTCGTTTAATAGTTTTTGTCATTTTCTTCTGCGACCTTTTTTTATGCGTTTTCACTTTTTTACGACAACAAAACATATTTTATTTCCTATGTCTGTCCGTCCAGTTACACGTGGCAGAAAAAGGGAAGTAAAGGCAAAAACAAAGAAACAAAAAACGCACGTTTAAAGAGACAGACCAAAAACGAAACAAAAAAGCTGAGGGAATTTCAATGACGCCTCCACCCTACCTTGAGCATAGGTTCCTACGGGTTGTATCCCAGAAAAAAATAAACTAAAATAGCCCATTCGTCGCACTTGCAAATGCTTTTGCGAGCTACGAGCTACTACTCACTGAAGCGCAGGCCGCCTTAGAAAACATGCAGTACTTGCATCCAACGCTCTTCAGCTATGGGCGGTGCGCCAAAGAGGGGGAGGGGGAGGCAAGAGAGGGGAGTAACGTAAATATAAGTGACTTTTGAAAGGGGAAAAGGGAAAAAAATAAGCGCAGTTCCGTTACGGCCTCTCTCTTGATGGAGGGCACCTCCACAGTTCTGTGCAGTGGATGAGGGTAAGGAGGGATTAAAAAGGATGGGAAGGAATTAAATGTTTAGAGATAGAGAGAGGAGTAGGAAGGGAGAGAGGCACAGGGGCAGCCAGATACGGAAGTAAGAAGATAGGGAAGATGGACACGGTCGCAGAAGTCCGAGGACGGAGCACCATTCAACGAGACCCTTGTCGGCGATAGTTATAGTGCGAGAACAAAATGACGACAAAGAGACAAGAAGGACACGACTCCCTTCGTGTCCTTCTTGTCTATTTGTCGTCGTTCTGTTCTCGCACTATAACTATCGTCATGTCATACCAACTAGCCCAAGCTGCCACACTGCTTGTCGGCGTCAGGAGATGGCGTAGGGCGAGCCAGTCGGCCAGAGCTGCGCTGCCATCGGAGATCGCGAGGGCACAACCGGTCGGCACAAAATCCAGTGAGCGAGTCCGTAAATTAACGAGTTTCATAGATACATATGATGTGTTAACAAATAAATAAATAATGAAAGAAATAAGGTCACATTACTGTATACTAAAATGCATTTGAGTTTACTTCGTAATCACTGCATTTTGCGGTGCTTCATGTGAAGGTTCGAGAATCATAAAGCTCGGTTCAGCTATAGACAAATTCCACCGGACTTGCGCCACGAAAATGCGGTGGCGCTGTCTTAGAAGGCAAAAGACGCTCTGCATACCGCTGTTTCTGCTGGGTTTTCACTGGTGCATGTGGTGTTCTCAGTCAAGCAACGAGAACAAAAAAAAAAAACAGTATGCCGACGAGCTGCGTCGTGGTTGAATGTGAGTCACGTCTCACAACTAAGATTTGTTTGTTGGCGCACATCGCAACCCTCGGCGCTTATGGCGGAAGTTACGTGCAGACGTCGCTATAATTTTAACCATAATGTCGACGTAGGCCTACCTGTGTTTACAAACATAGAATGGGTCTATAGTGCCTAGGATATATACTCTAGACAGTATAGATCGGCGTTAGCAAAAGTGCTGAATCGATAAAAAATATCCTATGTACTGGCAACAATGTGTGCCCCGCCCCCTCGCTTTCCTGATCGGATTGAATTGAAGAAGAATTTTGTGGGTAAAAAAAATAAAAACTAAACGCTAAATTTTCAGAAAACAATTTTTAAAATATGCATACACATGATGAATACTACAGGCGTAAATCTGGTAAGTGTTGACAACGCCTCCTCTAGGAAGATGCCTGCCGCATGAGGAAAAAAACAGCTGCCACACCCTTTCTCTCCTTCATTTTGAAAATGTTCTCGGTCGCTAGCGTCACCTGTAGCGGACGGTGCAACAACGCAACACTTTGCATAGCCTCCGAAACAGTGGTGCACAGTTGCAGGTCTTGAACAACTCTCGACTGACGCGCCCCTATGGGTCGCAGATGAAAAGCGCTTAGCTGGTACCGTGGCCTCCGCGATCGTCTGCCAGCGGCGCGCCGCCGGCAGCGAATCGCAGAGGCCACGCTGGTACCGCCCGTCGCCGTGATGATAGTGTCGGTCGCGAGCGCCAGCGCGCGGAGCTTGTTTAAAACTGAAAGTAGGCCATTTCCGCTGGGAGCGCGAGCTATTCCTCAGGCATCTTTCTAGAGAAGGCGTTGGTGTTGAATAGAAAACACGTGGCGCGTTCGTTCGCGTAGCCTAATGGATAAGGCGTCTGACTTCGGATCTGAAGAGTGCAGGTTCGAGTCCTGTCGGGGACAAAATTTTTAAAACATTTTTTTGTTTTATTTTTGTGGTAGCCACGTGTGCAAAGAAAGTATACACCCACGCTTCGCCGATGTCACGATTAATTATGGTCCCAACTTCAGTTGCACTACAATAGCTCAGCAAGCTGCGTTCCCTGTCGCCCCGCCGCGGTGGTCTAGTGGCTAAGGTACTCGGCTGCTGACCCGTAGGTCGCGGGATCGAATCCCGGCTGCGGCGGCTGCATTTCCGATGGAGGCGGAAATGTTGTAGGCCCGTGTGCTCAGATTTGGGTGCACGTTAAAGAACCCCAGGTAGTCGAAATTTCCGGAGCCCTCCACTACGGCGTCTCTCATAGTCATATAGTGGTTTTGGGACGTTAAACCCCATATATCATCATCATGCGTTTCCTGTCAGGTAGTGCATGAGCGAACGGCACACGCTAATTTTTCTTTTTTCAGCCGTCGCTTTCCTGCGACCCTTTTACTGTTTACAAACACAGGCCCTTGATGACATCCGGTTTCGTCCACCGATGTGTTTTAACAACATCGGTAGGCGAGAAGAGCCCTAGAAGATAACCTCCTGATTTTCTACACTTTCTTTCCCATATGTCAATATATTGAAATAAGTGTTCTTTTAGGCTACATAAGTATATAGAATGTACCCTTGTACTTTACGCACGTTCTTTTTCTCTGAAAAACAAAAGAGAGACCTTCCTTATCCTTGAAATAAACTCGTAAACGTGCTTTTCGACGTTAGGAGCTGGTAAATGAGGTGACCAGAAGTTGTTTTTGGGGTACAACGCTTGCAGTCTTGAAACCGTCTATTGCTTGTTCAATCGACTGACCAAGCGCTTATTTTTCTTCATCTTTTTCAGCAACATGAATTTTAATTCACGCGCGTGACACCGTAAATGAAAGAAACCTAGTGATCTTGCTGCTCTTTCAACATGAAAAATTTAGTTGTTTGCTCCAAAGAAGTCGGTTCGAGTTTCTTTGCAAATGTTTTGAATCAAAAATTAACCTTGCCTAGTCAGCAAAAAAAGGATGGCTGGGCGGTTTCGCAGCCGCATTAGTAGATGTGACGAAGTTCAAGGACACTTTCTTGAGCCGGATGCCGCAATTATCCCTCGAAACTAAAGAAGCGTTAGAGAGGCCTATAACCGTTTCTGAAATTGAATATGCAATAGATAGTCTCACCGCTCGGAAGTCGCCGGGGCCTGATGGTCTCGGTGCGATGTGGTATAAAGCTTTTAAAACAGAAATTTCACCAGCGTTACAAGCTGTGTTCAAGGAAGCCTACGCAATCAAAGAGTTACCACCTTCATGTGCCGAGACGCACACTATTCTAATACCTAAGATGGATGACAAAGCAAAATTAAAACTAGTTTCCTCATATAGGCCCATTTCGCTAACCAACACTGACTACAAAATACTCATGAAAGTATTGGCAGGTATATTGCAGTCCGTAATCACTGGAATAGTTGGGGAGCACCAAACGTGTGGCATCAAAGGGCGCTCAATATTGATGAACACACACACAATGCGATGTGTCCTTGAGAGTTGCGATGCTTTTAATTCTCATGTTGCGATCCTCCAGCTTGATTTAGAAAAGGCTTTTGACTGCGTTCCGCAAAATGTGTTATTCTCCATACTTGAACATGTCAATGTCGGATCAGTGATTACAGAGGGCATAGTTTTGGCGTATAAAAACTCCACTACATGACTAATTATTAACAAGATCCCGGGATCTCTCATTAGGCTGGAACGTTCTGTACGCCAGGGATGTCCGGCAAGTCCACTCTTGTTTGCATTGTACATAGAGAGCTTATGCTTGTACATAATAGAAAACGTGACTATCCGCGGTTTGAGACTGCTTGACGCCGAGTTAAAGGTTTTGGCATACGCTGATAATGTAGCAGTGCGTTGCACCACCAAAGAAAGTGTACAAAAGACAGTTGCCGTTGTTAAAAATTTTGGAGAAATTACAGGAAGCCGGGTTAATTGGGGGAAGTGTCTGGGGTTGTGGCATGGAGACTGGACATCAACTCCAGATACCTATGCTAACGTTCACTGGTTTAATACTCCAGTAAAATATCTAGTCGTGCCTTTCAGCACTACAAAGACACCAATGATTACTGGACTGAACAAATAAAAGAAACGCGCGAAAGGACAGCGCAGTGGAACAGCAACTGTCTCTCAATGTTTGCCAGAGCCACTGTATGCAACATATTTTTAATGAGCAAATTATGGTATGTGATGCAGGTTTTGTGTTGCTCACGGGTGCATGTGCAAAAGCTGCATAGGATATTTGCTGTGTTTATATGGGGGTCTACTTGGGAAAAATGTAGTAGGACAAATCTGTTCCGAAGAGTAAAACAGGGGGGACTAAGCCTGTCGCATCTGTTCGTGCGACAACTAGTTAATCGTTTTATTTTCTTTCGAGATGTTCAACACCCCTTCTTAAGAACAGTATGTCAGTTACGCCTTTGTCGTGTTCTGCCTAACTTTGTGGTTAGCACCGCAAGCATGCCGGGAGCTACGCGAGGTTTCTTTAAGGAAGTTGCAGACAGTGTCCGGTTCTTGTCAGTTCGGTTTTCCAATGAATACCTTTCTTCGGTCGGGCGAAAGAAATTACATAAAGACATATGCGACATAATTTTTCCAGTTCCTATGTATAGGTTAATTAATAGCGGGGGAGAAGGCAATGATGTTCTTAAGCGTGTTAAGAAAATGCAAATTCAGCCTAGTTCAAAAAGCTTTTTCTTTAAATTACACTCCGGAACACTGCCGGTTAAAACTTTTTTAGAAGATAGAGGAGTTTATATGCCATGGGGTTCGCACTGTTTGATCTGCCGAAAGCCGGAGACAATAGATCACGTTTTTCTGCATTGTTGGGAAGGGGTATACTTCTGGGATGTTTTACAGAGAACTCTAAAAAAGGAACTTCCCTTACATTCACTGGGTATCAGATTTTTAACAGTAGAAAAAGAGGAGGGACTGCCTTTTGATCTTATAATGCTGCTTGGCCTCCATTGTCTATGGCGGGCAAGAATGGACGGTTACTACTGTGACCCTGACAGGCGTCCGGCCCGTATGCTGTTCCGCGAAAGCATTGCTCAGTACATTGATATACTCAAACAGCAAGATTTTGTTCCGGAATGGCTCTCCAGGGTCGAACCCCTGGTGAACCTGAAGGAATTTTAGCACTGTTCTCACTAATAGTTCCGCGACTTTTTTGTCATCACTTCTGTTTGTATGTTACTGTTTACAGTGACTTATATTGATGTGTGTACCTTGTGCGAAACCGGTAAAAAAGAAAAAAAAGGATGGCCGAGCGGTCTAAAGCGCCGCATTGAGTGCACGGTCCTACCTTTCGGGCGTGGGTTCAAAGCGCACTTCTGGCAAGAACATTACCTGTGCCAGTAGCGTTTTTTATTGCTTCTATGTATTAAAACTTTTTCTGTGTTTTTTTTTGTGAGTGCAAGCTTCTTGTATTTGCGGATTACAAGTAGGGTTACAAAACCGAGCATAGAAAATATGGGCCGACTGGTAGCGCCATCTAGTGGGCGCGTTGCGAACCTACGACGTGTTTTCTGTCGCTCAAGAAGACAAAATGAGCTCTACCAGCGGCGGACGTTGAACGGGCTATCAACTCTTCTATGCTAATGCAGGAGTGCCCTCCCGTCTCTAAATGTTAACTTTCTCCCCGCCAGCCTGATTGAAAAGCAATTCATCTGACTCAAAGGGAGTTTTTACGTGGACGTAGTTGCTTGTGACTTTTATTGTAGCTCCGTGTGTGTGTGTGTGTGTGTGTGTGTGTGTGTGTGTGTGTGTGTGTGCGTGCGTGTGTGTGTGTGTGTGTGTGTGTGTGTGTGTGTGTGTGTGTGTGTGTGTGTGTGTGTGTGTGTGTGTGTGTGTGTTCGAAACAAGTTTATTCATTGCCATGCGCCAACATTTTCCGCCAGAGAAGCTACATTTGCGGAAAGGCGAACGGTAATAATAAGCTAGAGCTCGCACATGCACGTTTTAGTCACTCTGTAAAAGCGCACTCTCAGTTGTGACATTTGTATACTTGCTAAGCTGTTTATTTTTTGTATGTACGCCTAAGTGGACTCTCCTGCGTCATCCATTAGGCGGACCAGTGCAACTATACGGCCTCTATTGCTCGCAAACTGAATTTCCCAAGACCTCCAGTATGCTTTCATTGCATGAATATCAAACTCGCTTCTGCACAAGTCTGCCTTAATATTGCTGCATTTCCGCCATGGCGAAGCAAATGATCCATTCTCGTAGCTTGCGGATAGCACAGTCAGAACAATGTGATGGTGCCTGGCGGATGATCGCTTCAATTCGTAGCAGTCTTACTTCCCAGGTCAGAAGAAAGAAAGAAAAAAAGAAAGACAGAAATAATGAAAAGAAAGAAAGAAAGAAAGAAAGAAAGAAAGAAAGAAAGAAAGAAAGAAAGAAAGAAAGAAAGAAAGAAAGAAAGAAAGAATAATTTCGGTCCGTGGAGGTCCGCGGAGAGTACACCTGCTGGAGGAAAGATTGCCTCAGGGCGAGAAGATTCGGGCAAGGCTTCGAGAGAGGCGTCGTTGTCGTGCACAGTCACCCCGCCACGCATACCCAGGTGCCTGGCTTTCTCGGTTACGACGACGAAGCCGGCCGAGTAGGTTGTTGCGGCAATCGTCAATGCGGTTCCTCTACAAGACCCGTTCGAGAGGAGCCCAAGGTGGAGAGTGAGCAATGACTCCTGAGAGAGAAGGAATAAAAAGAAGAAGCTATGAAAAGGGGGAAAAGGGTGGCAGGCCTTGCTTACTGCACAGCCACTTAGGAAACTACATGGTACAGCCAGGCAGGTTCACCCTGGCTGCAAGGGCCACTTCTGCCGCTTTCGCTGGGTCAGGTCTCGGTGCGCGAGAAAGGCTGGCGGGCGCACACTTCTCAACGGAGCGGCTCTTCTCGGCTTAGGCGCTTCCTTATTTTTCATTGATAGCCTGCAACTCGCTCAGGGGGCAGCAGTGCGGCGGCCACAAACTGTAGCGCCGTCTTCCCAACCTCCCTGATGACGACGACTGCCGTTGTTTTTTTGTGTATGTGTGTGTCTCTGTGTTTTTTTTTTTCTTTAGAATCTCTCGGCTGACACGGGGCCGATTGCCACCCGATTGATCAATGGGCTTTCGCGGGAGGTCTGTGGGCGTGGAGTCCTCGCAGCCGCTGTAAAAGCCGAGATTGCGCACGCTACTTCGCTCGTAACGTTGCGACCGAAAGCAACGCGGCGCTGAACACCGCGAAACGCGTCTTTTCCGGATTAGCGCCTCTAAGGCTGCGCAGCCGCTGATGTAGCGGGATAGGCTGAACGCGTTCGGAAACGCAGTCAAATTGCACGACGGCACCGCGCGAGCGGCAATTATGTTTCTTTACACGTAACTCTCTGGTCCGGAAAATACCGCCCAGCAAACTGATTGTGCTTTATGCTTGCGGTGAGTCAACAGCGTGTATGTACGGTACGGCAGGCCAGGAGGGAGAATGTCTCTCCTAAAATGGCGCTTTGATGGCAGGATGATACGGCCATCTAGCGAGGACGCCTCTGTGCATTTTACATTAAGAAACATTCTGACATGTGCGCTATCTCTTAGAAAAAGAAAGATAAGGCTTTGTCGCTTCCGTGATAACTATCGTAAAACGGACATCGGCGAATCTTGTAATCTCAGTGGGAAATGCTTCATGGAGTCATCGTATAGGGCTACACTAGTAATATATAGGTCTTGCTTGAAATGCAGGTCTCATTGCCAGCGTGATGATGTTCGGAAGCGAGGTACTCAAATGAAATAGCTTGAAATTTCCGCGATAGAAGCCATGCGAAGCAAGAGTGTAAAATGTAAAGGCATCGAATTTCGATGGAGGCGGATGCACTGTGCGATATCGGTGCAAGATAAAGAACACCAGATGGTCGAACTTTCCGGAGCCCTCCATTACGGCATCCCTGATAATCATATCGTTGTTTTGGTTCGTGAAACCTTAGATATAATTACAAAGACGCAAAAGTAATATATATGAGAAAAACTGAATTAGTGCTTATTTCAAACTGCATTACATAGGTAATGTATATGGGAAAAGCTGAATTAGTGCTTATTTCAAACTGCATTACATGATATTACTGCGACGCACGTGCGATGACAGTGGCCGCTCTCTATAAAGTGCTTTATAGAGTGTGAGAAAAACGCCCACTAGTAGTTTGTTCCTACATATACCGGTAACTTGTGGGATTTACTGGCTCGCTGCAGCTTCATTTATCTGCAGCGCTCTTTATATCTCAGCCAAAGTACACTGGTAGTCTATGGGCGACTTGTTTCACCCCTTCTTGGGGCTAGTGGTTGTGGTCTCTTCATTGCACCCAAAAAGACGAAGTCAGTGTGAAGGCTGGTTGTGCTCGCTCAGAGTAAATCGGCTGGATTCTCTTGGGATGCCGCAGCTTCCATTTTTGTCAATGGTTTTGTGTAGCACTATCCACTCACTCGTTTCTCGCTTCCATTGCTGACTTCCATTTTCTTGCCTTTTTCACTTCCCTTTTCAACGTAAAAAAACGCTTGTAGATGCGCGGTGATAATTTTCGCACAATGCCCGAGAGTTCAAAGCTGTACCACAAATATTCGAAGATTTTCTCGAATGAGTACTTCTATGCATCATAAATACAGCTGATTACCAAGCATCCATAATCAGCAACGCACGTGTCTCTCGACACAGGCTCCTCATCATGTTTTCATTACCACATTGATTGCGCCCAGCATCATGCGTTTATTATCGCAGCTATTTCACCTAGCAGTCACCGAGCATGTACGGCATCAACCACGCACTTTACCAATCGGTTCTCAGCAAACACGAGGTACCCCTTCATCCACCCAGCACACGCACCACATGTCTACGCAACACCACCAACCGTGCGTTTCCTTGCCGACCCATCAACCCCACTGAGTGCGACCAACTTTTTCAGCATACCCACCACCAGACAAGTGTCCCACAATACGCGCCATTATTCCCAGCATGTGCATCCTATTTTTTATCACACCGACTAGAATTTCTAACATTTTCATCATAAATTTTGTGATGCGTAATGCTGGGGTGTTCACTTCAAGTCTTGCTATTTATTCTTCTTCCGTCGTCGATCGTCACCACAACGATCAGAAACGACCAAACCTATGATGACGAGACCACGCCAGTTTCCTTTATCAAAGTAAAGCTAGATACTATTTCCAACAGTGTGTGGCACTGCATTACTTTCGGGAATGACCCTAATAATGCGCTGCTCTACGATTAAAATTGACGAATGCTGTGAATGAACAGTTAGGCTGTGTAGTTTTTGTGGTTGTTGCTGTCCTTTTTGATAAGTTTTAAATGCGAAGCATTTCTTTGCGTACTGCAAGCACTTTGCCACCTGTCTGCGTATCTATCTATCTATCTATCTATCTATCTATCTATCTATCTATCTATCTATCTATCTATCTATCTATCTATCTATCTATTTGTGTAGCCAATATGACGCGCCGATCAAGACTTGAATAGTGTCACAATGCCGTAGCGTACGTCGCTAAACAAATGATTGACACTTGGTGTAGCGAGAACACACGTGGGTAATTAAGCTGACATCGGCAGCGTTGACCCGACCAATACAAAGAATAAATGTCGGGGTCCCAGCAGGAATCGAACTTCAGCATTCTGCGTGGCAATCAGCTGATCTACCACAAAGGCAAGCCAGGTCTCTGAACTACTTTTCAAATAGACCCTAATGATCGTGAAACGTCACTTGTGGTTGCCCTGCTGCTTATCCAATTTCATAAACATTAAATATGTACTCCGATGATACAGCCGTCACGATGGGTTAAAGTCAATCGTATATAGTTAGGTGCCATCCGTTAAAGCTGATTTATGGAACAGTGTCCAGGGCTGCTCGCGAGCACCAGTGCTTCATATCAGCTTGCCTCTTTTGGTGTTATTAATACGAACTCATGTTCCTGTTGGCATCGTTGCGCAAGTGCAAAAAACTGGTTATATAAACATTTGCGACTGTTCAACACTTGTGCGTGCGTGCTACAGTTGTACAAAGTTGTACGCCTGCGTTATTTCATAACGTGTCACTCAATAAAGAAATTACAAAATGGTCATCTTCCCTACTCATGCTTCGCATAACGTCCATCCCCAATGTATATGTCAGATACAGCATTTCTTTTTAATTTGGGTTGAGGACCAGATAAGTGCGTCGTTTCCCTATCATTATTCACACACTTGTCGCCATGTTCAATTTTCATCGCTGTAATGTGGTGTTGTCGTCACCGTCGTTAATTGTGCCGTTGTAACACACACGATTGCTCTCTTTAACCGGAGACTATGCATCTTTCAGCAATAATGTGCGGAATACTGAACGACACTTCCTGGCGAGCTAACTGCAGAATTATTCGTACAGCACTGATTTCGAGGTTGTGTAGGTGCTTAAGTTTCGCATAAGTCTACTATTTTTTGAGGGGGGGGGGGGGGGGCGACCGGTTTCTGTTTTTCTTTTTTCTTTTTCTTGAGCAAAGTTTTCCCTGCTTCGAAGGTCATGTGTGCGGGCATCCGACATTATTAGGGTCACCAACACCGCGAACTACGGTACCAGACAAACAAATATATATTAATATGGATAAAAAAGTCTAGGCATTGTAGAAAAACACATCACGCAGTTTCATGCAGGTTTTCTTATTCAATTCGAACATGTGTTAGGTGTAGCTGTGGAAGAGAACGGAGCATGAAAAAGTGCCCCTTATGGTGCTGCGCCAAATTCTGTTAGATTTCTATCGCAGTATACCAACGGTAAGAGCTAAGAGCAAGGTACCTTGCAGGGTGTTAAAGTTGTCATGGTATTTTTTAAAGAAGCAAAAATAATTACTTGTATTTTTTGTTTGTGTGTGCGCGCCCGTATGTGCGTTAAAATATGGCACACAAGCGCTATAAGCCTTCGCTTATAAATGACTTATGTACACTGCTGCAGTCGAAATGAATGCCCTGCCAGCGCAGTTCGTTCTATTTATACATACCCATGGGCGTCAAAGGCACAAGTATCAACAAAGCACGGCACCACCATGAATGTAACAACGGCGGGCCAAGTCAACCTTCTCTGTTCACATTTTTTCGCCCCTGACAGACAAAAAGCGAGGCGTATACTCGGCTCTCTTACAATGGAGGCTTCGCCACTCAACTTAGCCCCTGCCACCAGAGTTTTGCGCTACACACCCGATACGCCCGTAGGCATTTTGAATGGGTCGGTCGGGGAAAGTCGGTGCCGGAAAAGAAAGAAATTGGGTGCCAGCGATGGGTATATAACGCCTGCGCCCAAGAAAATAGCCATCACCACACGTCGGGGCCGCACCCAGAGAGCAAACTGGGAGTCCCAGCTAGCGTGTGTTGAGGAGGACGCGCCTGGTTGTAGCGGTATTTGCTCCTGGTACGTTGCGCCTCATAGACAATTGCGAGACGTGCTGTTCTCTAGGTCGAGGGCGGAAATGCGTGCCTGCATTACGTCTGCGCTGGGTGGTCCGTAACACAGCTCAAATCCGACGCGCGACACGTCGCGTGCTTGACGACGGTCCTCAGGCTTCTTTCTATCGGCTGTGTATACTGAGATAATGGTCGCGCGTGCTGCGCGCGACCATGCCATAATTTCTGTCGCACTATTTACAAGGCGACTCCGAAGTTTTGATTCACTTAACAAGGAGCAGTGAGGGTTTCTTAACCGTACACTGAAGTGTCGATATATGTGTACGTAGACAAGTAAGCATTTCGCCACTGGGAGGTCATGACTGCCTCAAAGCTATTCGCCAAAAAGGATATTGAAGATCTGCTTCGTATAGGGTAGTTTACTCTAAGAAAGAGCGCGTGACAGCGAAATATGTGTCATTATTATCGCAAGAACCACAGTAGCCGCATGAATTTACAATAAAATTTATAAGGGGCTCAGGTGACGTGGCTGAACGGGCAGTGATCAGGAGCGTTTCGCCAAGCACAGCAGCCACGGGGTCACGCTGGTCGCGGTGCCGGCGAGGCACAGGTCACTCTTCATCTCTACGAAAGAAATGATGAATGTAGTGGAGGACTGGCTTAACTACGCAGTCATACCACTCACATGCGTGCATGCTTACCTTTACCTATTGTATAAATCTCGTCTTTTCTCTCCATATTTTCTCGCAGCCAGTCGGATTCCGGCATGCGCAATCTTCCAACCATCCTTTGCATACTGTTTCTTCACTGTTTCGTGCTCATCAAGTCAGCTAGACAATCAGCCACAGTTTGTGCAAATAACTGCATTGCTTGAACTTTACAAATGTAAAAACAAGTAAGATGTTGGTTCATTGCCATGTAAGTCAAAATTGCTATTTGAAATGCCAATTTTTCCATATCGGCTATGTGGGTCAGCTTTGAAGGGAAATTAACAGGTCAGGTTCCGAGAGAAAGAGAGACGAAATATAGCATCGGTAAAGAAAAGCAGGAAGGTTAACCAGTCCAGGATAACCGGTTAACCCTACACATGAGAACGGGATGGGGGATATTGAAAGAGGGAGATGACAGAATTGAGCGACAGACAAGAATAGCAAATAACACGTACTGTACGCACAAAGACGCAGTAAGACAGTCTATCATTCTGGCATGGTAAGTGACATTATTGCCACAGTCGCTTGTCCAAGTCCATTTTGGGCGCGAAGCTCTAAGTTTGTCCGTTGGCGGCATTGGCGTGCGCCGTAACCATGATGGCGATAAAGATGACGACGACGGTGATTATGATGACGATCACGGACAACGACTGGCTTCTGCAGTATAATATGTCTCGATATTCTCTACGGTGCATTTCGCGTGACTAGAAGCAACCAACAACCACTATGAGAACGTGCAAATACCTAGTAATAAAAATATCTAGTGTTTAACGTGCCAAAACGTGATTCTGAGAGACGCCGTAGTGGAGGGCTCCGGAAATTTTGACCACCTGGAATTTTTTACCGTGCACCCAAAGCTGAGCACACGGGCCTACAGCATTTTCACCTCCATCAAAAATGCAGCTACCGCAGCCAGCCCCAGAATTCAATTTTGTGGGACCGATTTAATCATGTGAAAAGACAAGGTCTGTACAAGCCCCGCCTCGGTTGTCTAGTGGACTTCGAGGCGGGACTTGTACAGACCTCCTCTTTCTCAACGTCAGGCGATCCGATACCACAAAACAGTAATGATGAAGGCAAAATGAAATCACCACTCAACGCAACCTACCGTTTATAACCAATAAACCATGTATATCACTGTAAACCGCTTTGTCACTCATTTACGTGTGTTAGTTAGTGGCCAGTGACTGTCCCTCAGAATTACCCACCGTAGTAGTCTAGTGGTTTTAAGGTACTCGATTGTTGAACTGCAGGTCACGGCATCGAACTCCAGTCACGGCGGCCGCATTTTAGATTAAAGTAAAAGTACTTTTACTTTTACTTTACGCGTTAAAGTACCCCAGTTGGTCGAAATTTCCGCAGCTCTCCACTACGGCATATCTCATAATCATACCGAGGGTTCGGGACGTTATACTTAATAAATTATCATGTCTCTGAGCATTATATACCGTACAGTCACATAGGATGTGGCGTAGCGTTTCCTCGCAACGACAGGCATTACAAAGAGCGTTGTCAGTGATTCAAATGCGGAAATAATAGGATGTGACTACTCTTCAGTGGAGTCCATGTAAATATGCACCAAAGAGCATATGTGGTGTTGGAAATTAGTCCGAGTGGTCTGGCTGCTTAGTGTGTACCATAGAGAGAGAGGGAGAGAGAGGGCGAGTGATGACCCGGGAAAGCCTTCAAAGACTGCTAACAGCGTCAGACCTTGAAAGTGTTTGGTATTTCCCTGTGTATCTTCGAAAGTGGCATTATCGATGAGTTTGTTCTCTATGACGCCACAGTGACTTGGAAGCTATGCTGAAACGTCACGTGGGGCCTTGTCTCATATATACGATGAGTTAAGAAGGCATCACATTCCAAATACGAGTTGTTCGTATAACTCGCGGCGCAGAGCTAATAGCACAGATTGTAGGACTGCTTTGGAGTCACTGAATATCGGCCGTTGTTGAGGTGGTTAGCGTCTGACCAAACAAGGTGCAGCGCGCAGAGGAGCTATATAGTTCAGCAGTGGTCGACGTCGTGGGGTGGTCAGTCCTAAAGCGTATAGTAATAGTTCTTGCTGGGACAACCACTGCACCGGACGAACACCGGAGGTTTGTGGAATCATCGGTATACATATATGTACAGTATAATCCACTGTTGGAGAGAACACTCGAATGCACACCATCAATATTCCAGGCTCTCTAAGAGCAAGTGGATTAAGAAACATTCTTCATGCAAGTCAATAGTCTGTCAAGAGGAGTCAGAACTTTCAAGCACCAGTAGACTTCAGCATATATAAGCCGATATGATTCCGTAAAATAGCGAAATCTAAACATGCTGATCACGCAGGTGTTCCCTTTAACCATGGACCCGTCTGTACATACACTGCCCGCATAGCTCTCATGCAAAAGAAGCAGAGATAGTTGCTTCAGTACAGGCGACGGCAGCTCCGATTCTTACCAGATTCTTGACACACTGCGACCCACTGCAGATCAAAAAACGAGACCAAGAGGCCACAATGATTCAAGATGCTCTCCAGCAGTACTGCAATATGGACGCCGACCATGAAATATAGTTTTCGTTCTACGGTTATGCTTTAACGCATGGTGACCTAGTGTGCTGGCTCATATAAAGTGTGCTTGAGACCAGTTACGCCTGTGTAGCTCGTGCACACGCTTAGTAAAAAAAACAATTATGGGATGAAGACAGTCCAGTGCGGACCAAAGGTGCGCGGGCCGCATGCTGTCCTCCGGCCAAGTGTTTGAGACTCGTGATATAAACGCTTTCAAACAGTCGTATTTAGGTTTCGTTTCTAAGTAGTCATCCATGCGCAAAGCCCGAGTCGCTGAACGACCGTCTGGTTTGGGGAACAATATGCTGGCCTCAGAGTTTCGAAATGTTGCAAGTTGAAAAAAAAAACGCTTTCGTTGGGCGCTGGTGGCGTGTCAGCGAGGAAAACAGGGAGCAGCCCTTGAAACCCGCTCGAAACCGGCGAGACGAGAGGTGCAGTACCGCAAGAGATGCGCATCACGCCATGAACCACACGATGCCAGATGGAGGCGTATCACATATACTAGCAGTGCGTAAAGTGGGGTCTCTATCGGTAAAAAAAACAAAAAAAAAACAGTGCTTTCTCAGCGACTTTCTAGGTCGAGAATGGCTGTGCTCCACAGATCTTCGTTCCTGAGGTTAGATCAAAGATCAGACGCCGGCGGAGACACTCGCTTTTAGGGTGAACGGTCTCGTGCTTTGCTTCTTTCCTTCAAGTGCTCGTATTTAAGGAGGGCGAAAAAATCAAAAGATAGCCTCTGACTGGCACTACGATTTCATTTCCGTTTGCTATAGATCCCATCACCACACACATAAAAATAAGTTTTCATATAGTACCAAGTTTTGAGGAAAACGTCCGGTATGGTCGCAGTTTTACACCTAGAAGTAGAGATTTGGCAATGAAGGCACGTAAGTACAACAGGCGCTCTTAAGTACAGCCGTAATCACCCTATACCGGTAAAACTCACGTACCGTCTTTTATACGAACCACTGGGTGAGTATAAATTTCAAGGGGGTCAGAAACAACAATAATGTCCAAGTGCTCCTATTTTTCTATGAAAAAAAAAGAGAATACCTTGACCTTCACTAGTGAAGCGAAGACATATGCATTTTGAAATAAAACGCGAACCGCCCCGACTCTAAAATATTAAAAAAAGGGTGGGGCGGGAGCGGGGGAACGCGCAAAACAAGACGTACCACAGAGTTGTTCTCTTTTCCCGCTGATTATGTCGGAAGGAACGTTTACAAATTCACCTAACTCTCAAAATTCTTCTGATTTTAAAGTATATGTTTCCCGCAATTGAGGGAAGGGGGAGAATAGCTGTTTTATTTCTATATTTGTTTGTTTGTTTGTAGTCTGAAACAGGCTAGAACTTCTACCAGGACCTTCTATTTTAGGTGTAAAAACACGGGAAGGTAGGTTGAAAAGGGTTTTCAAAAAATCCTAATGTCGCTACAGAAGCAACAAGAAAACGAGAAACCTAGAAGAATATATCAAAGATCGTTTTTATACTATGCACACACCAAGACATGCAAGCAAACAATGACTTTATGTCCACTAGCACCAAAAGCACACTTCAGTAACTAGAATACGGTAACAAAACATTCATACCAGTCCATTAAAAGAGAAGCACTATGCAGAGAGCGCGAAAGACAATGTCTGACTAAACACGTAAAAAAGTTCGCACCGACAAAATTGAGGATGCAGTAAATGATGTCCTACACAGTGTAGCGAAAACACGCCTGCACTACGAGAACCTCAACGGGCGTGTTTTATTTTTAATAAAAACGCCAGGCCTGCGCTGAACGTTCAGCGCTGTGACAGCGAAAGTTAGAAGAGCAGCCTTCAAGAACCTTTTTGGGTAGCTGCTCCAAGCACATTTGCAGGGTACCCACTACGCCATTAATCATTGTGTAGTAGGCAGGCACTCACTATGTCATCATTCGTCATTCTTCGAAGAAGCGTGGTATCTGCTAAACACTTGCAACGAGTTTTTTTTTCCGAATTTTGTGTTTTTCATGCAGTGGCTGACGACAATTAAGAATTACGCCTGAAGTTGGTATGTGCCACAGCTAATGGGTCATGAAGAATAAGCTTTTGTGTAATGGGTTGGAGCATTGGACGACCCAGTCGTTAAGCGATTTGCATTGTGTGACGCCTGTTGTTCCTTTGCTGTTATAAAACGTTTTGTTACTCATATTAAAGCGATTCCCTTCCTAAGGCAAGTTTGCGAAAGGGTCCCAAGCACCGGCATGGCTCAGCGGTAGAATGCTGGGCCGGCACGCAGTGAACACGCCTTCAAATGCCACTATGTACTTAGTGTTTTTCATTTACTGATTTTTTTTCTTAATTTGTATGATAGTGGTTACGGACACCGGCGGCGGCGGCGGTGGTGGTGGACAACTACGGTGGCGGCGCTTGACCTGTGTTGTGATCTCATAACAGCTTTAGCTGTAAAATTAGCAACACCACTATAATAAGTAAGCATGCATGCTGCACCCGTCCCGAAAGATAACGCTGACAAGCTGAATTACCTCCGCTGGCTTTGTGAAAACAGAGGAAACGCTTCGACTTATCAGGGAAGACAAGCCTGCGTCGTCTCTGTTTTTCTCCGTTATACTAACGGTATAGACCACATAGGGAGAAGCAGCAGACCTTAGCGACACCAAAAGGAGATCGCAGTGCGAATGCTTCGGGTGGTGCCTCAGTTGCTAACAGGCAGTATAGTAACGAATGCTTATTAAAAACTTCAGGTTTCTTATCAGACCCGTATGAATTATGCTACCACGTCGAGACTGTACGCGCTCAAATTCGCTGACCATCGGTGGCGGGATTGTAGAAAGAGCGTGGTCTGTTCCGGGCTGTACGTCACGGTCACTGCACAGGGCTGTTGATTTTTTTTCCTTCTTTTTAGGTGCGACACGCTGCTGCCGCATTGAGGAAGGATGAAATAGACGCAACATTGTTCTACTGAAGGAGCTCAAAACAACGAGGCGCTCTCCTTACGTTGTCCGAAAATGCATCTACGAAAAAAAAGGCAAAACAAAAAGCAATCATTTTAACGGGAGATCAGGAAGTGGGTCCAGGAATCTGCAGGGCAACATCATGCTTTGTCGTGCAATATTGTTTCTTGAGATTCTCCCCGAGCCTATTTTCTCTCTTCTCTTCTTTTTCCCCTCTCCTAGCAGTCAGCTTATCCAGCGTACGAAAATTGCGCATGTCTTCGTGAGTACGAAGGTGTCTATGTGTGTTTTTTTTTTCAACGCAGGAACAGCTCACATTTCGTTTTAACAAGGCGGCGTCACATTGTCTCTATGCAGGAGCGAGAGCCTCAAATTTAATCCCGAAGAAATAGGGTGAATATAAAAGAAATATTGAGAAGGTTAGAATAAAAATCCACGTAGCAAGTTGGAAAATTGTGTTTAGTGCCGCAGCAGTAATATAGCTGCCACTTCTTGCCCAGGCCTGCGCCATTAAGGCAAATTTTCAATTCCAGATCTAACTGCCGTACCAAGCAAAGGACCAAAACAATCGAAGCGAACTGTTTTGAGCATAAATTACTGTTGGTTTTTTTTTTTTGCGCTACGCCACCGGATTTTAAAATGGGGATTTTCGGTAAATGCAAGAAAGAGAAGACGCTTCTCAGTTTAGGTCACGTTTACATTTAATGGATTGGAATAAACTGCTGAGTGTGATCCGTTTTCGCCAGTTAACTAAAGAACAAACAATACCAGAGAAGCGACGTTTCATAACTTCTCGCGTGGTGGATGGAGTTCTTTAGGATCCAGTGAAGCCACAGCAGTTGGCGAAAAGAGAGAGAGAAAGGTTAAGGAAAAGATAGGGAGGTTAAGCTGAAGAAGTGTTTCGGTTTGCTACCCCACACTGGGGAAGGGGCAAGGGTCAACAGAAAGTTAAGTAATTGCGATGAAACACGTCCGCTGTGAGCAAGCAAGATAAGCGAGAGCAAGCTCAATAATTCAACGCCGCCGAAACTGCATTACCGCGGCAAATAACGTTGCTTATAGGACAAAAACATATGACAGAATGAATTATCAGACTTCGAAAAATGTCTATGCGTGTTTCAAATACAATTAAAGCTCTACTTACCGAAGATATGAGAGCATTCGAAATATCTCGGTAAACCGTTCAGTAAATTCGTAAATTTGAGGAAAGAATTTCTAGGTTCTTAAAAATACAAAATTGTAACGTATCATCACCCGAAAGCAACCACAGCCTTTTATTCGTCACTAATGCGCGCCTATATGCGTGTGAAAAGACCGCGAGGACCACCCGAGCCCGAAATCCTTCCACATCCGGTGGATACAGAAAGACGGTCATGTGAAGCTTCATACAAGCTCCAGATATTCAAAAACAGGGAAAATGAATGCAGTCAGTGCGCGTTAGCGAGAAAGTTCAAATGAGACGATCAGTGCCATTTGTCGCAGAAACCACTAAATAACGAGAACAACCCCCTTGTTCATGCGGGACTATTTCCAGAAACAAACCAGCATTGTCTAGCACGTTTGATATTTAAAAGTACTACTGATTGAGGCATGCAGCCTCGTCACAAAAAAGCCAGGGTCCCCACTGTATAGAGTGGCTAGAAGTTTTAACTCGATAACGTTACAGCACACATCCCAAGAAAAGTCATCCTGGTAAAAATTGGAAAGAAATCACTGCATGTTTGCGCGTTTATTTTCGAAAAAAGACTTTGTTAATTATAGTACAGTGACATAAAATGAATTCGTTTACTCCTGTTGATGGCATGATTGAACCCCATAGGTGTCTGCATTGGAAGGGAAGTTGGGCCTTCGTTAGAGCAAGAAATTCATAATCGGGTTTCATTAGAATTTTTATTGTATAGCTATTTACCTGAGACGAAGCAATTCTTTCGTTCGCATGAAGAGTGAGGCTTATGAGTTAGTTAAACTATGATCTTTTGTTAATATTGATTGCCTGCTGAACCGAAAAACTGACGAGAATTTTGTATGTTTCATTATGTTCTCACCAAAAGCAAAAAATATTGCCACTATGCGTCAGTGTTAAGACTGTTTTCTGAAGCCTTTGCACCAGTAGCTATTTAGCAGCTGCTAAGCAGCCCACAGGTATAAATAACAATTTATTTATTAATATGTGCGGGCTTTAACGTCTAAAAACCGCCGTACGAATATGAGAGACGCCGTTGTGGAGGGCTCTGTATTTGAGACCACCTGGATTCCTTTAACGTGTTCCCACATTTGAGCACAAGGGCCTACAACATTTTCGCCTCCATCGAAAATTTAGCCGCCGCAGGCGGGATTCAATCTCAGGACCTGTGGGTTAGCAGCCGAGTGCCTTAGCCACTAAACCACCACGGCAGGGCGAGTACAAATAACAAAAGAGTCGTTCATTGCAGTTTTAATTCTGCGTACTCTAATTTAACTCAGCAACCTGCAGTATTTCATAAGTGGTAATGGCGATCATGAACTGATAAAATTTTGCATAGATGTCGGCCTAAATGCGCATACGTATCTTACCAAGCATCTGTCAAATTGTGTGAATAGAAGAGAAAGACACGAAAGGCCGTGGTGAGGATAATAAGATTTGAAATCTCTTCACCATGCTTCATATAATATATCTAACATAAAAGGGGATGAGGTCACTTAAACACAGAGACAAATAATATTATGTGTTATGCAATGTCACAAGCAATCGGAAGGCAGTGACGCACAGATGGTGAGAGGGAATTTAGGGAGTCCCAACCTGCTCCACTATTTTATCGCAAGTAGTGACACTTATACCATACCGTTTACGCTGTAGGCAATTACCATGCTAGTTTAAATACTCCACAATTCAAGAACCTTTAGGCTGCGCGAGTAGTTCCATGCGTGCAGTAACACGTCGAGACAATTAGAGTTGATAATATAGGTTTTAATGATTGAAAAAGCGACGTGATGACCCAGACGGTAAACATTAATTCTATATTTACCTTGTGGCCACACATCACTGATAAAACAAACTAATAACAGCACCTATACACGGCGCATACCACATATAAATCATATACGTTCACCATAATTCAACAGCCAATAATAGCCGCCCCTAATAAAAGCCACATTTTTACGCTTTGCCGGATTTTATTTGACTACGGTGACATCACAAACCGCTAGACTATAGGGCTCAAATTTCTGGCGTATATAGCAATGCGTTGTTCTCGTACTGGGAACAAATGCGGCTCTGCGCAATGCGGCCCTGCTCTGTGTTCCTCGCACTAATGGTTTGCTGGCTTATGTGTTTTACTTGGTTTAGTTTCTTACGTAACAACCCATGACTACTGTGAGTTGAAGCTCGACAATTTAAGCAACAAGTGCAAGCCGTTCATCTTGGAAACAACTTGCATAGCCGAAGTTTCACTCGCACTGCTGGCATCCTAGTCTTTATTCTAAATGTAAGGGGATGGAATACTTAGTGTTAGAAGATATCAAACACCATCAACGGACGGAGACGGGCGAGAAAAGTCTACAGAAAGGCCAAAGCATGCATTCTATATTCACCTTGGATTTTATATCACTTTTACAGAAATGGATATTTGAAAATGCCACTGAACTCTTTTTTTCTTATCTTTCTTTATAGAAACAGAAAATGAACGAAGAAAGATGTGAGGAAGGAAGGAAGCTTTTCTTATTCTTTTTTTTTCACAACGCTAGTTACGAACCACACACCCTACACACGCCATTCTTTAGTCGGCTTCGTAGATTTTACATATCGAGAAGAGATCGCCCAAGGACTTAGTTGGCGTCTATTTGTGACGGGTCGACCACTTGTTCTTATTGCTCAATACAGACATCATAACGTGAGGCGCCTCGGATCGAGATGCGCTCCATGTTTTGACGCACCCAAGAGTATACGTATAGTTCAACAAGATTTCAAGCACTCAACAAAATTTTTTCTTCGTTTTTTTCATTGTGTGAAAAGTGGTCGCTATAGTTCCTTCCGCAACCACTCGCATACCCTTTATAACTGCACAAGAAATAACTCCATGCCAGCGTCTTTCCCTCCAATTTTAAATATATCTTATTTCTTCACAGCTCAGAACTCACGTAAAGTGCCGTACCACGTAAAGTGCATAAAGTAATCTGATAAATAAACAGCAAGAAACGCTGCCCCGTTCTTGCGGAAAGAGTGCAGGAATACGAGAGCAGTGCAAACGCTGCTCGAGAGCATACGTGACACCCGATGGGACGTGTCGGCGCGTGCGACCATGCGTCTGTCATTTATGGGCCCAGGACACGCCTCGCGAGGTGTCACCACCAGGGCGATGTCTACACGCGGTCTCGGGCTATACAACTCAGTCACACCCCGCCTCGTTTCGGCAAGCATACGGAACGGATCTCCGCGTATACAACTTCCTCCAGCATAGAAGGACCTTGCCTCAGATCAATAAACGCCGTCGCCGGTCGGTATATAGCTCGATCGCGTGCATTCCTGTGCTTGTGCGTTATTTTTCGCATCTCTCTCTCTAGAACGGCGTGGAAGAGACGAGGCGGACTCGCATACATGAATGCGTGAACGGAACCCGTGGACCGGAAAAATAGCCCTAGCCGCGCGCGGGCCCCAGAACGAACCTCCCACCGCGCATTTCTTTTCCTCTTCGACGACGATATAGCCGGCGATTACGGAGCTCACTCGGTGACCGACGCAGTGTCCCGGCCATACAGATGCTACTTTGAGAGGCGCGCACCACCGGACCACGATCCGGGACATTTTCCCGCTCGGACTATTTCCCCGACCCGCGCACGTGGAGCCGTTCGGCACGATATTGCGCTTTCTTCGTGTCGTAAATGGAGGGGGCGGTTAAGCGAATACGCAACTCGTTCGACGCGGAAATACTCCTCCAGAGAAAGCAAGCTGATCGGAATGAGCTATTTGCACCGTGTACGCAGTTCGCCGAAAAGTAAACGTTACATGAGGTTCCTGCGGAAGGAACCGTCTAGCGCACGAAATGACTCTTTTTGGGGCAGGTAAAGTGTGAATAGCTTCGGTAACTGCAATATAGCTGAGAAGAAAAAAAAAGCGAGCTGCAGTTGCTCACCTCCTCGGTAGCGGGCTACGTAAATCAGCAGCTTCGTTTTTCCCCGCCACTCAAGCGAGTTCCGATGAGCCCGATTCGGCATGTCATGCGCAAGCTTTATTCAGCCGTCTTGTTTGTTCAAGTGCCGGTGCAAGAATTAGAATCTGGCTGCACATGAGACGCCATCGTATATGTCTCTGGATTAATTATGGCCCCCTGCGATACATTGACATGCCACCTAAACATATAGGCAGAAAATGATGTTAATATTAAAACAGGTCTTGACTGCATTCACTTACAGCGTTGCACTGGCTCATCATAAGGCTATTAAACAGCTGTTTATAATGATCACAGACAATACACAAAATTGTAAAGACACTACTACTACTACTACTACTACTACTACTAATAATAATAATAATAATAATAATAATAATAATAATAATAATAATAATAATAATATCATGGTGACGAGTATCACTAGGTATACGATCGGGACTTTATTTTCTCATACACAGCCGCATCCGACTCTTCTTCTAATTTCTTTTCTGGGATTGGAAAAGACATAAGCGGCGGTAACGTAAGCACACAATAAGTGTTGCGTATATATAGTTAAGCAATGCTATGTCCCCATATTTATAGTAACGTCCCCACAAACTGGCACCATTGTAAACGATGACGTTTATAAGACGTTCGCAGCTATAGAAGAAACTGTGCAATACCGTTCATTACTTACCGATCAGCTTTGCCCTTCCTCCGAGAGTAAAGAGGAGGCTATAAGACGCGGCAGAGGGCTGGACGCATGTTGTGAAAGCAGAAGCCTGATCTGTCTCATAAGAATGTGACCTGGAACGAAGCCGCAATGTCGTACAACAAAAGAAAAACAAGAAAAACATCGGATGACCATCCGTGCACCTCACAGCTGCGCGCTAACTTCGAGTGAGCTGCAGCATTCGCATGACCATAAGAATTAAAACACGCCGATTGCGTGATGTGAAATAAATGATAAAAAGAGAGCCAAACTGGGTGGCTTTTGCCTTTGAGTTCTCTCTGGTGAATGTATATGAGGCCCTGTAAGGTTCTTTTTTTCTCATTTTCATTTTCTACATTGCAAGTGATCTCCAGCATTTGTAAAGTGAAAGTCTTGGATACACACAAACCGTCTACATTGCTACATTGCAACCAGTCAGTCTGCCATAAGTGTGGCTTGAAGTTAACTTCAGCCACTTGTGGTTAATCATTATACAAGCAAATATTGGTGCAAGGATGTTTTTCCATCCCGCTGTAGTCGCATGTCGCCCGAGTCAAGCCCGCGACTTCGTTATTGAGCTGAAGAGCAGAACAATTTAGCCATTACGCTACCGCCCCACGTCGAATAGACAATAGCTATTTTGACTGAAACCCAGAAAGCATAATCGTAATCCGTTTTTAGTGTTATCAATGTACTCTGAAGCCTTCCCTTATGTTCGCGGCAGAAACGAGTTCGCTTGTTGCTGGCAGCAGGCTACCCAGTCTGCAGCGTAGAACGTGGCTTCGCAAGGCATTATCACGGACGTCCGAAATAGATTCGGACATGCGCGATAGCTGCCGTGCCGGGAGGTTATTGAGATATGAGGCCTCGTCTATGTATAGAAACTGCCTGTTGTTACAGAATTGCGGAAGCTTCATTTTTTTCCTCAACGGGAGTGCCACGTACGCACACAAAGTGAAATGGATCACGATCGTTCTAAGTGTAGTCTTGACAGGCCCCCAGTTTTTAGACAGCAATGAGGATATACACCTGAGGAAGGGGCGAGTATATAGACTCTGAAGGCGTGGTTTACACATTTTTGCAGACGATCTGTTGTTGCCAGTTATGTGCAGTACGGTAGCAAAAGCAGCGTACCGGGAGTTTCTCTCGAATAGAGCGCCTCTCCCCCCCCCCCTTCTCCTTCTCCCCAGTACTCGACATGTGTATAGTGCTCTTACATTGCGCTTTGCAATGCTTCAGACAATTGGCAACTCTACAGCAGTGCTACAAAAATCGCACCGCCGAAGACAATACAGTGCTTGGTAGGATGTCCGGCAATTCGTTCGCAGCAGAATCCGCGCACTGTTTTTGTTTCTTTCTTTTAATGCTTGCAACTAATAAATAACTTTTGCTCAAACACTGAATCATTATTTCAGTCATATTCACATAATACATGGTAGCATGCCAGTGATATCCAGACAGTGGCAAAAATCTGTTTTCCAATAAAGGGGGTCTCTCTTCCTCTCATATCCACGCAAAAAAAGCGACATGACTAATAAGGTAAGCATGGATTTAATTACTCCGCAGAGTCAAAAATTCTACCATCTTGTTTTTCTTGCAACGGTTGATATATATGTATATATATATATATATATGGCGGGGTTAACATTTCAAAACCACCATATGATTACGAGAGACGCCGTAGTGTGGAGGGCTACGGAAATTCCGACCACTTGGGGTTCTTTAACGTGCACCCAAGTCTGAGCACACAGGCCTACAGCATTTTCGCCTCCATTGAAAATGAGGCCGCCGCAGCCGGGATTCGATTCCTTGACCTGCGGGTCAGCAGCCGAGTACCTTAGCCACTACTGAGACCACCTCGGTGGGCCCTTCTTGGAATAGTGAATACAACACCTCGTAATGCGGGCACGTAAATTCAACGCGCTTCTCATAAACAGTTCATCGAAGTTCAAGTCATGGCATGAAGGGATCTATCGAGCTGTGCTCCGTTTACGTGGGCCCCTTGTGCGCGTGCGTGTGTTCGGGAAGGTGATAGAGTGTGCACTCGCTCGACGTCGATACATGAGCGTGCCCAATCGAGTGCACTCAGACCGCGATGAACTACGCGCGACTTGTGTTGTACGTTCCTGGCGCTCCTTACCGTATCCCTCGGTGTATACAAGTCGAAATCGGCGGCCTCCGCGCGCCACGAGCTAACACTCTGCCATGACATGCCAGTCAGCATGTCATAACCCGAGAGACGTGTGGGCAAGTGAGATGGCGAGAGCGCGACACCAACCAGCACTGCAGCGCATCTTCCTGGTTGTCACGAGCCGGAGAATCCCGGCGGCACGCCTTCACGTCACGGCGGGCGGGAGAAAAGAGCAAAAGGCCCATGCGGCCAAGGAGGATCAAAGCGCGCACCGAGTGCGGCCATCTCTTTCGCGAAGGGCCAGCGCGCCTCACGAGCTTCCGCGGCCGCCCCAAAACTTGACGAGTGCGAAACCTAAGCGAGAGTCGACGGGGCTCCGCCATGAATGTATCTGTAGAGGGAAAATAACAAAAAAAAGAACGTCATAGTAACAGGTGTCTGGCCGGCACAACTGAGGGCATCATCTCGCTCATACCGCATCGCTACGTGGCGAAGTGGGCGCACCTGCAAGTGGCAGTCTGACGAGCGTTAAGTTTACAGGTCAGTAATATTGGAGAAGAGCCCCGGCTGTAGCATTTGCTACCTAACTTGACGTTCCTGCTGGTTTGTTTTTTTACCACCTTGCACCAGTGGGACGCGAAATGCGGCACTACCGATTATTATTATTATTATTATTATTATTATTATTATTATTATTATTATTATTATTATTATTACGTTATGCAACTAACGCATGGTGTCTTAGAAGAGACTATCCCGTGCAAGATCCAGCAGCCTTCTGTGTGAGGCCCTGCTCCTTTCAGCGACAAGAGAGCTCGAAATTTTCGAGTGGTATATCCAGAATCGTACATTTATAAATAATTGACTGAAGAGTACACAGTGTTTCTTCCTACACGTTACGCTCAAAACTGCACGCGATAGTTTAGCGAGGCACGTTGCCTCGAAGGGAAATTATTTCAACTCCATGGTACGTGCCTCAGAAGTACGGGATGCACTTTTGATTGCCCTTCCGTAAGAAACCCGTTCTCTCTCTCTCCCTCTCTCATGAAAATAGTTATTTGCAACTAAACATATCACCATCCTTACAGGTGTCAACCTACTCCCATTACAGGTCGAAGAAGGCCTCTCCCAATTATCTCTTACCAGCCCTGAACACGCATAAATACGTATCATTTCTCTCTATAAGTGTGACTGACAGTCGCTAGGGGGCATAAAGATACATCAGCTAAGTATCGTATACCCCCTTACACACTAATTTGTATACAGATAACAAGAGACAGAACATGTTCGTGTCCTCCTCAAGGTGACTTGGGATGATAACAAAACGACAATAACATAAAGTGATATACTACAGCACGTTTCGTGCAATGAATACGTCTGTGTAGTTTATCGTGCGTCCATTTCTTTTTCTCTTCCTTGTGCATGGAATCGAGGAGAACCTTTTAGCCTGCCTGTTCCGACACTAGATGGGTGGCAAGGAAGATTTTTTTTTCCTAACCATATCACCAGACTCTTTCATTCGCACTGCTTGCTGAATCATATTCAAATACAGTTCCTCTTCAAAACTTCCTTTAATTGGTTACTGCCCATCTCACCCCTATATGCGCCGTTGTACAGCATGATGTACCTGGGTAATGTTTCGTAAGCCTTTTCAGTGCGTAAACAAAAACTGCCAGAAAATATTTTTCCTGAGGCCTTCAGCCCGACAGCCCCATCCCTCCCTTAAGAAGGCGCTTATCTTAAATACTGCGTTACGCACCCCTGCTTGTAGACAATGAATAGCCCGGGTACTTATATCTAGGTGCACGTTAAAAAATACCAGATTACCCTGTATGATATATATATATATATATATATATATATATATATATATATATATATATATATATATATATATATATATATATATGTGTGTGTGTGTGTGTGTGTGTGTGTGTGTGTGTGTGTGTGTGTGTGTGTGTGTGTGTGTGTGTGTGTGTGTGTGTGTGTGCAATAAAGCAGATCTAGAAAGATTAGGATTAGGATGTTGTAGGTAGCCAGTGGATCTTGCCTTGCATAATTTGCAAGCCATTGCCCCACCCGGTTTTCCTCTTTAGTAACTGTATCTAATGCCATTTCGCTTGTTTTTTTTAACTAAGCACGAACAGGCTCTTTGAAAAATCGCGCGTAGCGCGACGTAAGCCTGCATAAGCCAGCGGCCTATGTGCTATTCCACATGCAGTATTGTGCCGGTACTCTATCTCGCTGCACCATACCCCAAACATAATATTCACTCATCACCAGTCACATGCGAGGTCTGTAGCAGTCAAAAATTTCAAAAGAAGTCACGACACCTGTTTCCTGAAGATCAAGTGACCACGCGGAAACACAATATCAGTCACGCTGTCACATGGCGAGCCTAACTGTTGCAGTTTCTCTAATAAACCTTGCCGTTCCTACTTAAGCTCACGACACTTAAGCAAATAGTGTTCTATATCACCATTTTCCTTGCATTTCGGGCACAAGGGCGTCGCTGAGAGTCTGATCTTGTGGAGCCATGCTGGTGTACGCACTGATCACGTTCGAATACGATGAAGCAAGCAGGCCTCTTCCCTTGATAGCTCTGTGTCACACATGGCTGGCGAGGCGTCAGCCATAATGAGTGAAAATGCTTGTTTACAGCTTCTCGTAAGATACGCTGATTGTTTTTAGGAGCCTTCTCGCTGGTGTAAGCTCCAGAGCACTCCGGGCAAGTCTGTCAGCCGCCTCATTACCGCTATACCCACATGTGATGGAATCCATTGAAACTTACTGTTTATACCAACGTCATGCAGGTCTCTAAGGATTTGAAGTGATCTTTGAGTGCATTTATCCAAAACCAATCCATGTTTTAGCCGCTGCAAAGTGGGCTTACTGTCCGAAAACCGCACCACTTGTTGCAGCCTACAAAACTTCGGTTTTCTTCAGGGCTGCCTGAACTGCCACGCTTTCACATGCTGTCGATGAAACAACGCACTCGAGTCTCGCTGCCCAGGAAACCTTTAGAGATGGGATCATAAACGCTGCAGCGCTTGCTCCGCGCACTATGTCGACCGATCCATCGGTGAAGACTTTCAAATGATCAGCGTACTTTTCTTCAACATATTAAAGTACCAAAGAACGTACTTCTGCTGTGGGTGTGGAACGCTTGGTGTGCATCCGTGGACTCGTCACCTGACAGTCGACATTCTCATGTGACCAAGGTGGGTCCTGTCGAATTTGTCCGTGTTTGGGGAAATCAATGCCAAGACGGCGAAGGGTGTTGAGGGTCCCGAAAGCTTCCGTGCTTCCGTGTGATTCCGTGCGTCGCCGAAGGCGACCGAGTAGTGCTCGTCCTGGGCTCGATTCGCTATGTCGGCGAAGCTGTGTCAGCAGACGTTGAAAGGCGAGAAGACGTAACGGTGGAAGACGAGCTTCGCGAAGCACCTTTATGCTTGCTGCTGCAAACTTTGGTATTCCCAAAGCAACTCTGAGGCCTTTACAATGAAGTGTTTCTAGCCGTTCGTACTGTGAGTCACTTGGAGAGATCAGGGGCAATTGGAAGAGCACACAATTGACAATTACTGCCGCGTGTAACTTTACCATTCATGTGGAGTGGCTTCTCCAGCTTGTTCATGCCATTCTTCAAAGAATATTTACACGGGGTAACAGCGCTGACATCGTCTTGTCTACTGCACGCCGCTGACCTTCTTGGGGCTGGAATAAAAACCCTCCGCAAGGTCAGATGTAAAACCGGCATGTGGTATTGTACATATCCGAAAAATTCCGGCTTGCTGAAAATGTGATACTAAAATATGCGTTTCAGACGTCGCGCGAAGTGCCTTTTAAGGGACCGCTAAAGAAGCTGTTGAAACGTATAGAAAGAACACGCCATGCTGATGGCGCCCAATGCCAATCAAGACAATGAATAAGTTTTTGTGGCACCTCGGCGTCGTGTGCTAATCAGCTAAGCTGACTACGTACGCACAACTCACAGAGTGGAGTGGCTCCAATATTTTCTTGTTGCATTGTGCAAGTTCCAGTCACACCCTCGCATTCCTCACTGCACTGACCAGCTGAAAGCCACAGGATCAGCGTTGGCTGATCCAACGGGCACGTGGTGAAGCGCGAGCCAATGGGACCCTGAACTAAGGTCGACACTTAAGGAGGACGATCTTGCAGGCCGGCATGAATAAAAGTGTCTTTTTCTCTTTCTCTCTCTCAATTGATTCTTCTAAAGTACCTCCTGAAAAGGTATATTGGATAAAAAGTGAATGGTAACACCCGAATAATCTCAATTCTACTATAAGGAATATTCGTAAAATCTACACAGGTCCCTGAGCTGCTCTTGGGCTGCTTCCGACAACGTCACCACCTTTCATAAACGTTGTTTACCACAAAGTGGTTCTGTCGTTTTGCATGCAGCACCCGAAAATCATACAACCTCAATGCTTAGCATTGCTCCAGTATATTTGCTGTGTACTTGGAGGACTAATATCCGGTAAGTACAGGGTTCGTCAACGTGCGCCCGACAGAAAAAAATTACCACTAGTGCGATTGAACTATCGGCAAAGCCAGCAGAGGAACTTATACTTTATTTCATTTTTGTATGTGTAAATAACAGCTCTGAACGGAAATTGCTTGCTATTGCTCCGAACAACCATTTAGGTAAGCTTACCCGCAAGCTCTGACGACGTAACATTGCGTGGCGGTAGCAAATTGGTCTAAGCTCGGTCGTGCCTCAGCGCTCCGCACGATTAACATTTCATAGATTCAGTCGTATGAAATTATTCGCACTCCAGGTCATGGTCTTGGGCTGCTTCCGACAACGTCGCCGCCGCACAAGAAAAAGAGCGAGAAATTGAGTCTGCTTCGAGGTGAAGTTCATGTGCAACAGCGTGACGCACTCGTTATTAAAAAAAAAATCCCCTGCAAGCGCCACCCACCACGGCCGATCCCACAGCGGCGTACCGGTGGATCCTCGGGGGCCCAAAAAGCGAAACAAAGCAACGCTGCTCGCGTTGGCTACGAGGCGGGGTGGAGTACAAAGTGAGCGGGAGGAGTGAGGAAGGCGACCTTTCCTAAGCGCTGCCTTGAGGAAGTACGTCGCTGCTGGCGGAACGGAGGAAATTGGCCCAAATATGCGCATAGCCCAGGCGGAGGGAAAAAGAGTCCAGGAAGCTCGGAGCGGAACAATGCACACACGTGTGTAACAGCAGCGGGGGCAGCGGCTGGTGAGGGAGGGTCTCACGACGACAGACAGCGTTACGTGTGCATGTCGGTAGAGAGGTCATGGTGTGTTCGAATAGCAAGGAGAGCTCCATTTTTGAATCTCAAGTGGCGATGCGTTGGCTTGGGAGTAGTCCCACCCCTTGCAGCTACGTCAAACGTACGTAGAGTACACTGAGCTCCCAAGGCAGTTTTTATTTTGTTGTGAAACGTTATGTCACCGTGGCAACACTTCTAAATCAGTGTGAATTGTGTGAAACACAATGAATTTCTCTCACTAAAGCTAATCTTGAAGAAACTCAAGGTATTTGCCTTCATCGGCATAAGCCCTATAAACTCCTCGACAATCCCGTCCTATTTACGGGCTACAAAGACTAAACCACACATAAACGAGCCCACATAGCACATTCGAGCAGTCGAAATAAACAATAAACCATGGGCCCAAATCATGTGGCCCATGGACGTTTTGCTACAGCGGCCCGACCTGGACATGTTTGCTTTTTACCCATATTTTTTTACAGTTAAATCTCTTATGATATCACAAAGGTCACGTGCAGCGCCATAGTTGTCCGCCGCCATCGCCTTCGCGGGTGTACGTAACCACTATCGCACAAAATAAGAAGAAAAAAACTCAGTAAACAAAAACACCTGGGGCACAATGGGATTCCAAGCCGGGTCCCCTGCGTGCTAGCCCAGTATTCTACCACTGAGCCACGCCGGTGCTAGAGGCTCCTTAGCAGACTGGCCTTAGGCAGGCTTGATATCGGGAAAGGAATCGCGTTAATAAGATTAACAAAGCGTTTTAGAACAGCAAACGAACAACCAGGTGTCACACAATGCGAATTGCGCAACGAGTGGGTCATCGAATGATCCCGTCTATTACAAAAGCTTCATATTGTTCACCTATTAACTATGGCGCATACCGACTGTTGAGAATTTTGCTCGAATTACAAAAGCGTCTGGCATAATTCTTCATTGTTGTTAGTCACAGCATAAAAAAATTGCACAAAATTTTTTGCATGTGTGCAGCGGATAACACGCTTCTCCGAAGAATAAAGAATGATGGCATAGTATGTCTGTATACTACACAATGATTGAGGGCGTAGTGGGTACACTATAATGCTTGGTGGGTACCCAGCTTTGTGCTTGTAGAAGCTACCCGAAAAGTCTTAATTTTTTTTTTCAATTAGACTGAAAAAAAGTATACCTCGTGTGCTCACCATGCATTGAGAGAAGACTGTGAAACAAAAACTCTTTGTTTTAGAACCACGCAACAGCCAGATTTTAAGCGTTCTGCAGAGATCGGCATCGATAAATTTTTCTAATCCTGATGCTGAATTTCTACAGAACTAATTTATATAAGTGATTGGAGAATGGCCTGCCAATATCATATATGTGGGAATATCATATATTCCAAAGGGATTCGGCAGAGATATTGATCCCTCAACTACGCCCATCTTCTTCACCATTCAGGCCCTCGTGGGACTAAACTTCGTGAGTGCGGTCTGCTGCTGAGGTAGCTTTGAAACCACTGCACTAATCACTACCAAGTTTTTCTAATTGTGTTTGAAATCGTTGGTGCTTTACACTTTGCACATTTTTAATGCAGCTTTGTACTACAATGTACTTTGTTATATTGCTGCTCATGTGGTCCACGGAATCAAACAGGAGCACCTGGTACTAGAGATAGCAGAGTTTATACACCACTTAACTGAGACAGGGCACTGAATTACATTTCACTGGTTACCCAGTCACTGCGAAATCATCGGCAATGAACGGGCCGATCAAGCTGCCCCGCTAAACCCACGCAGAAGACCATGAACTGCTACTACCGCATTCTATGACCGATGCTGCACGGAAAATCCACTGGCTTGCTCATCAACACACCACGTCACAATGGAAGCCGCCGCACTTCAAGCATGCCCGACTCGCTTGACCCTACATCAAGTCTTGAAGTCCCTTCGATGTTTCACCGAGCAGACACGAGCCTTTTGTGTAGGCTGTGGTTGGGCGTTGCGTTTGCCAACGCATATATACGCTTCCCACATTGGGATGACAGACACTGCAGCCTGTGCCCACTGTGGCAACGAAGAAACCACTGAACATATATTTTGGGACCTCCTACAGTATAGTGCAGAACTATTATGCCTTCGCAACGAGCTCAACAAATTAGACAATCAGCCTCTGTCGGAGAAAATAATTTTACATTAACGCCAGAATGCAACGTTACAGAAGAAGGCCTTTGTGACCGACTGGCCTTTTTCAACAGCTGTAGCTTGAACGCCTTCCTGTGTGTGTGTGTGTGTGTGTGTGTGTGTGTGTGTGTGTGTGTGTGTGTGTGTGCGTGTGCGTGTGCGTGTGTGCGTGTGTGTGTGCGTGTGTGTGTGTGTGTGTGTGTGTGTGTGTGTGTGTGTGTGTGTGTGTGTGTGTGTGTGTGTGTGTGTGTGTGTGTGTGTGTGTGTGTGTGTGTGTGTGTTGTTATGACCGCCATCGGTAGGCGCCATGCTGTCGCTGAGAAGCGTAGCCGGGCAGCGTTCCCACGCCTGAAACCCCAGTTTTCTCGGAACCAGCGTCGAGAGCTGACGGGGGAGCGGCGCTCTTTTAATCCTCAAAGAGGTAGCCGTCTGGTCGGCTGCCTATGCCCGCCAGGTATTGTCCCTGCTAGCCGGAGGATGAGACGTCGTGTCGCCACGAAGCTGTAAGCCGTTCCAGAGAGGACAACAAAGACAGCGTCTTCCTTTGAAGAAACGGCGACCGCCGCCACAAAGTGCCCTGCTAATTGAGCGGATAGATTGGCGGACCGTTTGATGTCTGCTGTCCGAAACTTGGGACCCCTCGACCAGCGACACACACGACGAGCAAGAGCCCCTCTGACGCCACCTTTCAGTGCAGTGATCTGGACTCAAAATTGGATGTTCACGTGCGCCGTGCATGCTCGTACCCCTCACCTGTTGTGTGTGTGTGATTGGTGTTCCCATCAAGAAGGAGGAGCCCGACAGGGCTTATAAGGACGCTGCAGAGTGCGGGACGGCGCTCTGAACCATGTAACGGTTTAACCACCACGCTCGTGGTATGTGAACTCTTAACCTCATGCTGTAAATATTTGTAAATAGTGCCATAAACCTGTTTGTTTTTTCGTATCCCCATCTTGTAAGCGCTCGTTTCCTCAACCCGAAGCTACACCACGCTACCACAAGAGACCGGGTTTTGTTTTCGTATCTTCCAGCGACCTTCCTTCCGACCCGCAACAACTGGTGAACAGCGGTGGGATCACCACAACTGGTGATCAGCGGTGGGATACGACACAGCACCCCGAGTCGCAACAACTGGTGGCAGCGGTGGGATCACAACACTGGGTGATCAGCGGTCGGATACGAAGCTACAAGGAACAACAACAGTCGGCCCAGGAGAAGCAGCTGGCTCGAGACATGGATCACGTATGGGTGAGTGCTTGGCTTTTCCTTTGAGTGAACCAGGTTCTAAAAAAGGGTAAATTTTAGAACTGGTAGTTAACTTTGCCGAAAGACTCAGTTTCGCCGTTTCGGAAAGTTTTTTTGGAAGTAGCGAGCACTCAGTACGATCATGGACTTACGGGAGCTGCAGAGGTCAGACTTGTTGCTGTTGTGTGAGGAATTGGGGATCGATACAAAGGGTTTGGCACGAAAACCCATGATCATTCAAGCGATTAATGATTTGGGGGCTGATGATGAGGAACTAAGTGAAGAATGGGACCTCATCATCGAAAGAAAACTAAGAACAGCTCAGATGGAAGGAAAGAGTGGAGACGAAAGAGAAGGCCTCAAGAGAAAGTTTTTCAAACAAGACTATGAGTTGAGTAAGAGGCTGGGACTCCAGCAAGGAGTACTTCTCGAAAATGAGGCAGTGTTCGAGATGTCTAGGTACATGCAGCCATATGAGGTATCATGGGATATGGGCCTGTATCTTAGACTCTTTGAACGAAAGTGTAGTCAACTGAAGTGTGAGCGAGACACCTGGTCTCAGAAGCTACGCACGGTTCTGCCCTGCGAGGCAGCGGACGTTGTTGCGCGACTCAGTGAGCAGCACGCGAACAACTATGAAATTATCAAAGCAGAGCTGATCAGAAGATTCGGAACTTCGGTTAGCAAAAAGAAAGAAAGACTCGCACAGGAGTCTGAAAGCGAGGCGCGTCGCAAAGCGCCGGAAGTTGAGGCGCCTCATAAAGCGCGACAGGAACAGATTGCGCCAGAAAAGGGCCTGCGAATTCTCGAAGGCGTCAATCTAGAGCATGTCGAGAACGAGCCCTTGACCAGTCTCGAGGTAGAGACAGTATCAAAAGACGGTCCTTGCGAGGATGAGGTGTGTGCCAGCAGCCCTAATGGGCTCAGTAAGGAGCTGGAAACCATCCCCATGCCTCGAGAGGGCGTCTCGAAATCGTCACATGCAGATAGAGTAAGCACAGTGGCTAAACACAGCGAGAGCGCGATGCTTCAGGAGTGCAGCGATGCCATCGGAGAGGGCCCAGTTAATGGTTTCATCAGCATTAACAAAGATAATTTGGCCCGGCAGTCCGTCGTGACACCGAGTATAAAATGTTTGAGCGTGGGGGAAAATGTAGCACTAGCTCCAACGAGCTTCCCAACCCCTCAGTTCCCGACGCGACATGATGATGGCATCGAGAGAAAGGGGGCAAGCAAACATCGCCGAAAACGAAAGAAGCGGAAGCGCACCGCACTGTGTAAGCCTCGGGCAGATCCCACTCCATCTCGAGAAAGACGAAAGGCTAGGCCGTTCATCCGTTCCAGCAAACGTCTATGGTGGCGTTCCGAGAAGCACAAGCGGCAAGCCAGGTGTAGAGGGGGGAAACGAGGTGCGTTACCCCAACGAAAAGCGCGGTTGCGTTCGACGACTTCGGGAAAGCGGCCTTGCCCGAAGGATCAAAGTCGAAAGCGCAGAGTGGTTAAAAACCGCGTCGGGGCGAGCACAAAGAGACAATGTCCCCTGTCTCAACCCTCTTTCTGGCGTCCCTTTCAAATTCCTGTTGGAAACAGGCCCAAGTGTAAAATGAGGTATGACGGCAGTGCACTGCTTAGAGTTTGTGCATTTTGTAGCTTCTGGCGTGCTCGAAAACTGCCGGGACCACGACCCCATCGTGTGCTATTCAAGCGAATCTAGTTGAGAAAAGGGGGTGGTCAGATTGAGTAACACATGCTTGTTCAGTGTGGTTACTTACTTTTACTTTGTAGATGTAATTTCAGTCCTTTTAATTTTGTAAGTTACGTGATGTGGCGTAAATTTTTCAAAAGGAAAACCGTCGAACTAAAGGCTGAAAATCGAAGTTAGTTTAATTATGAGTGCGAAAATTTGCATAAGGTACAAACGGAGAAAATATGTTAATTTTCTCGTTTTTTTCAAAGGCTTAGTGTACTATCGTATGCCTTCACTGCCATTGGGATGTGGCGTGAATGAGCATTTCAGGAAGATGTTCACCTATACTCAATGATTACGTGAACTGATGTAAGTTTGGCGCGACCCTGTGGAGCTGTCGTTGCGCGCTAGGAGAATTGAGAACAATTGGCGCACGGTTTTAGCATAAACCAGTGTAAGTGTTGTGGGGTGGTTTTGATAAGTAATTAGATCAACTTTGAAGGCTAAAGCGTTTGGTTAGTAGTGCCGTACATTTTGCAACGCGGTAGAACTGAGAGTAATTGTATCGCTCAGGAGAGCTCAGTGGGTTTTTTCTCTCAGAAGCGTTTGCATAAGCAGGTAACTTTAAGCAAATGAGCCGTTTAAAAAGCAGTGTTTGTCTCCTATATTTCGTTGGCTATACTTTGAAGAGTGATTGATCAAGTGATCATATGAGCGGAACAGTGAGCTTTTACTAATGCTGAGCAAACGAAGAGTATTTTGGCCACAGTGTAGGCCAAAGATTCAGAAAAGCTAGATAGCTTAATGTCTCCGTTGTCGAAAAGTAGCGACAGACCATTTTCCCCTTACTTGACTGCAAGCCGCGACATCAAAGAACAGTCGCCTGGTGAGGCGGAGCTTGATTCTTCAAAAATATCATTTTGACATTAGGTAAAAAAAGGGCAAATTGAATGAAAACGCTGACGTGCTCAGCCGCTCTTTCTAAGCCATTCTGGGGTGCTCTTGATGTATCAAAATTGATATTTTAGTTTTTTCGTGCATCGTATGTAAATTTCTAAGGTAGCACGTCTGGTTTCTCAGCGCAAGTGAGTCCTGAGAGTTCTGAGTGTGAGCTTTTGTTAAAGCTAGTAATTAAAATTGGTTGGCTATCCCTCTTTTGGCTTGGTTTGTTCGAAGGGGGCCGAGTGCTTGCTTGTACAGGTGGTCGAGTATCAGAGATGCTGTCGAAGATTCGGCAATCACCAGGACCATGCCACAAGCGAAGGCCAGTTCCTGGCATTGAACTACTGACCCTTTCGTCGTCCCTGCGAGCAGCAGTGTTGACTGCTGCCCTCCGTGACTCATCTGGCGAGGGGGAAGCTGTTATGACCGCCATCGGTAGGCGCCATGCTGTCGCTGAGAAGCGTAGCCGGGCAGCGTTCCCACGCCTGAAACCCCAGTTTTCTCGGAACCAGCGTCGAGAGCTGACGGGGGAGCGGCGCTCTTTTAATCCTCAAAGAGGTAGCCGTCTGGTCGGCTGCCTATGCCCGCCAGGTATTGTCCCTGCTAGCCGGAGGATGAGACATCGTGTCGCCACGAAGCTGTAAGCCGTTCCAGAGAGGACAACAAAGACAGCGTCTTCCTTTGAAGAAACGGTGAGCGCCGCCACAAAGTGCCCTGCTAATTGAGCGGATAGATTGGCGGACCGTTTGATGTCTGCTGTCCGAAACTTGGGACCCCTCGACCAGCGACACACACGACGAGCAAGAGCCCCTCTGACGCCACCTTTCAGTGCAGTGATCTGGACTCAAAATTGGATGTTCACGTGCGCCGTGCATGCTCGTACCCCTCACCTGTTGTGTGTGTGTGATTGGTGTTCCCATCAAGAAGGAGGAGCCCGACAGGGCTTATAAGGACGCTGCAGAGTGCGGAACGGCGCTCTGAACCATGTAACGGTTTAACCACCACGCTCGTGGTATGTGAACTCTTAACCTCATGCTGTAAATATTTGTAAATAGTGCCATAAACCTGTTTGTTTTTTCGTATCCCCATCTTGTAAGCGCTCGTTTCCTCAACCCGAAGCTACACCACGCTACCACAAGAGACCGGGTTTTGTTTTCGTATCCTCCAGCGACCTTCCTTCCGACCCGCAACAACTGGTCGTCAGCGGTGGGATACGACTCAGCACCCCGAGCCACAACAGTGTGTGTGTGTGTGTGTGTGTGTGTGTGTGTGTGTGTGTGTGTGTGTGTGTGTGTGTGTGTGTGTGTGTGTGTGTGTGTGTGTGTTATCCTGAGTGCACGTGCGTTACCCTCCTCTCTTTCTTGCCCTCATTTCCCCACCCCCAGTGCTGGGTAGCAAACCAGATGCCAATATGTGGTTAACCTCTCGGCCTTCCTTTTCTCTCTCTCTCTCTTGTTATACTGAATTTAATATATAAGTCATTTCAAGAAATGTGCCTGAAGTTCCACAAAATAACTTAAGTGCTTGTTCGCTATTCCTCAAAAACAACGTAAACGTTCGTTCACTATATATTGTATATTTTCTTGAAATCCAAGCGCGTAACGTGGACAAGGACTAAGTAAGACAAGTCCCTGCCTACGTTACGCACTTGTATTTCAAGTAGTGATCAATCACCAACTATTCCAATCAGCCATTTTAAAATTTTTATACTTACTTATTGTACAATGCCAGAGGCCCGTGTACTGTGCGATGTCAGTGCAAATTGAAGAACATCAGATGGTCGAAATTTCTGGAGCTCTTTTCTACAGCGTCAATCTTAATAATATCGTGGTTTTGGAACGTAAAACCCGAGGTCCTTGGCATTTCAAGATGACTGGAGATATTATTTAGAATAATAGCTATAAAAAGTAAGAAATAATCAATTGTGCTTCATGATTATATTATGGTCTAGGTTATAAAACATCGAATATTACTAGACATATTAAGATCCCTACAGATAATCATTTGAGTAATAATTATAGATAGCAAATATATTTGCAGCTTAATTAGAGAAGATAGCCAAGCAGGTCTAATGGGTGAATAGAAGTCTTTTCTGTGAAGAGCCCACTGCCGATAATTTTCAAAAAGCGCCTCCTGGAAATACTTGTGCAATAACGACATTCAACCAAGTACAACGGCTCAGTCGGAACTGAAGCGCCCAAGAGCGCAACTGCCACACCGTATAGCAGACTGTGAGAATGACATCACCGTTTCCGACTACCATTTCATTTCTGTTAGTTCTGCATTTGTTAGCCTGTCTACGCACGCCATGTGTGTTATATTATGGCCGGCATGTACCGAACATCTATGAAGCAAAGAACGTCGATGGTTGATTATGACGACTGTCGCCAAAGTGGTTGAAACGTCAACACAGCAAGACAGTATCAACGGAGCAGAACACAGCTTATCCTGGACGTCTTTCCGGTTTTGCCGACAAAGTTGGTCGGATTTCATCACTCTGGAAAAATCACTGGTGGCCACATTTTCACATTTCAAAGCTGCAATCCACGGGTTCTGCACAGGAAGGACTTTAATTCTCCGGTAGGACACAACCACATTTCCTCTGTAAAGGGCAGCAGTGCCTTTACTCGTACGATCGAAATTGATGCGGAGTGCTCCGCTACGGCGTGCCCCATAATGATACCATGATTTTGGCACGTAGAAATTCAGCCGTTATTATCATAATATTCACTCACTTCCCATATCTCTCATCCTCCTATTCGCCTTTCCCAATCACCCAGCGTAGTGCAGCCAACTAGACAATTTTCTGAATAACCTCCCCGCCTTTCTGTTTGCTTCCCTCTTTTCATTTTACGTGGAAGAGCCCAACGGGAATTTCAACCACTTGCATTAAAATTACCCTGTGCAATGATTGCACCAAACAACAATAAATAATTAAATAAATAAATAAATAAATACAATTCAGTGCCTCTCGCAAAATGTTAGGTGCTTGCGAAGGGCTTTTCACACAGCACAGTGTGCATATTTGCCAAACAGAGCGCTTTCTTTGTTTTTTTCACATGGGCGCGAACAATAGCGACTCGTGCCGAGAGTGCTCTGCGGTGCACTGCAGAAGACTCGCGTTCCTCGGGGAGATGCAGATCAGGAACGCGCGGCCCGCTTATTTCGCGTGGGAACCGGAGCCGGGCTTTATTTCTCTCTTGCCGCATTCTCCCTTCCAGCGATGCAAGACGGCTGGCCTTCGGGGGCAACCAACCGGCGCGGGCGGCACCTGACGTCGCCGAGATGCTCTATCTGCCGCGGGTATCACGCCCGCACTGGGGGAGGAAAATGCCTTTCCGGGAGACGCGCAGAACAGCACCGTTAGCGCAGCGCCAAGTTCACGCGATTAATCGCTGCATAAGGGTCGAAAGAGCAGGGCGAAATTAAATGCGGCGGATAAGCTACATAGATTGATTGATTTGTGGGGTTTAACGTCCCAAAACCACCATTTGATTATGAGAGACGCCGTAGTGGAGGGCTCCGGAAATTCCGACCACCTGGGGTTCTTTAACGTGCACCCAAATCTGAGTACACGGGCCTACAACATTTCCGCCTCCATCGGAAATGCAGCCGCCGTAGCCGGGAATCGAACCCGCGACCTGCGGGTCAGCAGCCGAATACCTTAGCCACTAGACCACCGCGGCGGGGCGGATAAGCTACATAGGCTCCGCCTGGACACGATCAGCGATGTGCGAGTTGTAGTATGGAGGTAGAGCATAAACACAAATGATAATAATTGCGATGGTTCAACGAAAAAAAAAACGCCAAGAGCGCAGTGCTTTTGGAGGTACAGTAGAAGACAAGTGGCAAAGTTGTAGTTTTGTATAATGGAGCCTCAGTACGAAACAAAAATGGCTTAGTTCGAGAGACACGACCGTGGAACTAACGCATGATACAATACTAAATATGCTATACAAGTACACCTTAACTGAGTTGCGCGAAAAAATTGAAGTACAAAAGGGAGACAGTTAAGATCCGTTAAGTCAGTTAAGATGAATTACAAACTCGCTCAGCAGTCTGTGCTTCGCAAGTACACGTACGTTACTCCAGCAACCTGTCGGGAGGTCTCAGCTTCCCACGAGAGCGTTTGATACCGTTAACCAAGGCAGATTATAGTTTGTCACGCGTGCGAACAGCCGCATAAAAATGCACCTTCGCGCGGATCAAGTGACGGTCATCAACGCTTTTCATACTCTTCACGACTAGGTTCGACAAATCGCCATAACGGCACACTATCACCGAACCTTTCGTACTGTATACGAGATCGTTTCGATCCGAGACAAGAGACGTCGGTGCTAACATTCCGTTCAGCGACGCAGCAAGGAGCCCATTTGAAACAATCGGACCGTCGCACCAAAGACAATTCCGGCGGCAGAGCCGGGCGGCTCTTGGCGTCGTGATCATATCTGGGTTATCGTTCCTCTCGCGGACATCAATTGTTTCGGCACAGACTGCGTAACGGCCGCCTCTGGACAGCAGATGAGGCTCGGACGAAACGCACACGGGGGGTTTCCCCGAAGTTCCGGCGGGTGGCTGAATCGGCCAGCAGCCGGCCGAGTGGCCGCCTCTCTCACCCGCAGCAGTTCCCCTTACCGCGCGCACGGGAGCGCGTATGCCCTTTGCGTAATCCGTGGCTCTAGTTCATCGCTCGCCCAGAAATCAACATTTCTCGGGCCGTGTCCTCGGCGGGAGGTCGATCGCAGCAGCTTCCGGGTTCACGGAGCCGATGGCGGGGCGCTGCCGCCACCGACTGCCGCCGCCACCCAGGGGTCGCTCCGGGCACTTCTCTATATACATGTGCCGCATTCGTCTCGTTGCATCTGACGGACGTTGGACATTGTGAGATGAACCACTGTTTGTGAACAGAACGCGGAGAGAGAATCGTGATCGTGTCGTTCCTTGGCTTTCGTTGCAGCAATTAAGTTTTGCGGGACCTGAAGGCACTTGGCCCGGCGGCCACATCTATAACTGGCTAAAGGGTACAGAAGCAATACTTTCATTGGTCAGTGCAGTAGTTAGTCAATGCAGTCCTTTTAAAAATGATTCATAGATTCAACTGACCGATGGTACAGTCACATGGTCATGCTGTCGACACACAATGGAATCCGCATGCAGGTTCAATTCAGAAGGCCAGAAGAAAGTGTTCCACTTATGCGACATGTTTTAAGCGAAACTACAGAAATATTCACTACAATAGCTGTGCCTGAAAATTGTGCGTTTTAGCTTAACAGTCTGTTTCATTGCTGGGGACGTCAATGCGGTCTTATTCCAATATCCTTTGTTGCACGTGGTCCATTAATTACGATCGTAAGTGCAATACATGCTGCTGTTGCTCTTTTGAAATGACACAGCTGATATAAGCAGTGCTGGACAGATTTGAACGCCATGAACGGTACCATTTACATTTGTTCTGTGTTGCGAAGAGTGCATCTGCGTCCGGTCCTTCAAACAGCCGCCACTCCGGTCCACGTATCTTCTCTTTTTTTTCGTTAACATATAGTAACACCAACGACTTTCAGGATGCGAAACATTTACAATGTTTTACGCTATTTCGTGACGTCCAGTTCAACAGCCAGTGATTACGCGATCGTGTTTATAGGCACGGCATGAGACATTGGAGCAACACGAACGACGCATGGGAACGCCAGTGGCACCACAGAAGCCAAATTCGCCTGAAGTATTGATATTCCGAGACTGCGTGACACCAGCATTTTACGTAGCTGTCGAACTCTTATGCGTTTCATGCTACATAAGAGCCCACAAAGCATAAATAGTACCCGTGTGTTTTCACGTGCATTTGATATGTGGGGTTTAACGTCCCAAAACCACCATATGATTATGAGAGACGCCATATATAGTGGAGGGCTCCGGAAATTTCGACCAACTGGGGTTCTTTAACGTGCACCCAAATCTGAGCACACTGGCCTACAACATTTCCGCCTCCATTGGAAATGCAGCCGCCGCAGCCGGAATTCAATCCCGCGACCTGCGGGTCAGCAGCCGAGTACCTTAGCAACTAGACCACTGCGCCTGCGGCGGGGCTTTTCACGTGCATGATACAATATTAAATGCGAAGCATTTCTTAGTGAACTTCGGCGACTTTGAGCGCATCTATCTATCTATCTAGCCGCTTACATTTGGGTGTTCTCGTGGTCACCTTCTTAACTTGGCGAAAACCAAAATTAGCATGGGAGTGTAAGATGGTTTGATGAATATGACGCGCTGGTCAAGACACGAATAATGCCACAGTCCCGTCGCGTATTTCGTCAAACACTTCCCACCAGACAGTGGCACATACCTACGGGTGGGTATGTGCCGCTGGTATACGGGTATGTGCCACAGGTGACTGACACTTATTACCTATACCTAGGAACGACGAGAACACAAATGAGCAATTTTAATGCGTGAGCTTTAAGCAGTACCGGGCATCGGTAGCGTCGACCCAACAAAGGCATAGAATAAATGTCATTGTTAAAAAAAACCTAACATAGACAGCATTGAGCCCCCTATGAATTCTAATACTAAATTTCAGGGTCCTAGCAGGGATCTAACCCACGCATTCTGCGTGGCAGTAAAGCATTCTACCACAGAACTACGCAAGGTGTCGGAAATACTTTTCAAATAGACACTAATCTTCGTGAAAGGTCAATACTGGCTGCAGCGCTGCCTACTTGATTTTCTAAACATTACATATGTACTCTTTTGAGATAGCCGTCACGTCGGGTTAAAGTCAGTTGTGGTTAGGTGCCATGCGCTGAAGTAGATTTATGTAGCAGTGTCCAGGGCCAGCATCTTCGCGAGCATCAGCGCTTCATATCAGCTTCTGGTATGGCTAATACACATATTCCAGTTGGCTTCGTCGCGCAAATGCAAACAACTGGTTATGTAAACATCTGCGACTCTTCAACATATGTTTGTGCGTGCAACATTTGTACATATATTTAGCGACATTTCATGGCATGTCGCTCTATAACGAAAAAAAATTGCAACGGTGTCACCTTCCCTCCGCATGCTTCGCTTAACGCCGATTCCCTGGTACGTGGGATGTGCCGAATTTTTGTTAGAATGTGCCATTCGCGTCAGACGAGGGGAAAATGAAGTGGCAGACGATGTCAAATTTTTAGAATGACTGCTATGACCCAGTAATCGAGGTTATCATGTAGTATATACTTATGTGTGGCCGTTAAAGCTAATCTTGACACTGGTGTAAATGTTCAAGTCATAGTTACGCTGATAAGGCTCAATCTGGAAAGGAAAGGACTCCCATTACTCAGCCCTTAATTTTGGCATTTGGTAAGTGTACTCCTTGTCTTGCTGTACTGTGTTTGAGCTAGTGAAGACGCGCCTTGAACTCGCCACTTATAGCACATGCATTACAGGGTGTACATGCATCGCAGAGCGTTTCTGGAATCTTAAACAAATTCTTACAGATGTGTTCCATTAACTATGGAGGTCTCGTAGCTCTTTGGTGACACCAAGCCATTGACGGGGCTCCAGACGTATATGCTTCTTCGTCTGCATTCATCATGGGCTGCCGCGGTAACCACGCAACTGGCGCTCACTCATATCTTCACGTGCGCGTGATCGCCCACCGTTTAGAGCACGCAATCGCAAGCGGTAAATCTGACCGCTTACGCTATGCGTAGGTCGTCTGGCCATGTACCACGGGGGCGGTCGAGGCCGACGAACTTTGTTCGTGTTTTTTCTTCGGCCGCTTCATTTGCATCGTGCGGTGTAGTCGGCTCGGAGTAGGTGACCGTATATGCAGTGCGCGTACTCTTAACCTTTGTGATCCCCGAACCGGCAAGGCCGCGCTCGAGCCAGTACAGTTTCGGAGAGTAAAAGGGTATCTATCACTCGTGCCTGCTAATACAGCGCGGTATTTCAGGGGTCGTGCAAGCGTGGCGGACGTGGTTATTTAACAAAGCGGGTAAGTGGTGAGTGTATATATGAAGGGGAGGTGATGAGTGGCTATGAAAGAGGAAAAGGAAGAGAAAAGTGAGCCCCGTTATTGTCTGCTTCATGAGCGACACCGCCACAGTAGCTCACAAGGGATGGGGGTGAGGAGGGATAAAAAGGATAGGAGTAAAGATGTGGGAAAGCCGAAGAAGGAGAAGAGAAGAAGAGACGTGTGCTATATATGAGGCTAAGTGCTGCTAAGTATATGTATGAAGTCATAGTAGACCCGCAGGTCGTGGGTTCGAATACCGGCTGCGGCGGCTGCATTTCCGATGGAGACGGAAATGTTGTAGGCACGTGTGCCCAGATTTGGGAGCACGTTAAAGAACCAAAGGTGGTCAAAATTTCCGGAGCCCTCCACTATGGCGTCTCCCATAATCATATGGTGGTTTTGGGACCTTGAACCTCACATACCAACCAACGAAGTCATCATAGTAAATCGGCCGAGGTGAACGACGTAATAAACCACACTCATTGCCGTCGAGTAAAATCTTCCCAAGTTCATCCACCAGCAAACCCTCACCGCAGATACATAGGCGCACATTACTTTAAAAAAATGTTTATAGCGACAAACACACGCAAACATTCCAATTTGTTTCCCTTTTTGTTCCTACTACAACGGCTCACCCCTACCCCATTCCCTATCATTTTTTTTGTTACTCCAATGTAAGAGCGAAGTGCAAATATGGTCTGTACCTATACCACTCCTCAATGAAGCGTGCACTGAATCTTGCACACAGAGAACTTATACATCATACATATGAATAATATTGGTAGCAAGATAAAAAACTGAATTACAACCATGATTACCAAGGAGAAATAGCGGTATACATTGTCGTCAATGCACATGAATTACATAAACATCATGTAACTTAAACGAAGAGAGAAAAAACAAAAATGAAGTTATGCTGAACAAACATAAAAGTATAAAACTATTTGATAAGAACTAAACACTGCGTAAAATTCGACTGCAGCCGAAAACGGAATGAGTTGTCAAAGAACGGCCGCAAAAGCAGCTTACCGTGTCAGCAGGCAGACGATTTCATCCGGAAACTGTTTTAGGGGAAAAAAAGTGCTTTCAAAAAAGATTGGTCCTGCAGCTATATTGTCTAACCTTGAGCTCATGATCTGTTCGTTTTGACATATAATGAGGCTGAAAAATGCACTGATTATAGTCTATTCCAATATAATGGTCATATCGTGGTCTTCGGGCGCTAAACCCCAACAAACATTACATAATTGTCTTTCTGTGGACAATTCAAATACTTTTAGTCGCACCTGTGGCCCTTCTCAGACTCTACCATCCCGTAGACTGAGTCTGTAGGTTCTGAGCATACATACTGTGGCTTTTCTGTAGAGTTTTTGCAGACTTTCCGAGGCCTCAGTATAAGCACATTCTTCTCATTTTAAACAATTGTATTACATGTCGAGCAGTCTTTTCCTGGTCTGGGCATACCGAAATTCTGCGCACAGGTTATAGCTACCAATTGTCAATTCTCGAAAAAAATTCAATGACATTGATTTTTTCTGCTATCCCAAATCAACAGCTTAGAATTGATTTTCGTATACATAGTGTGATGGTTTCAGAGGAACAGACCTCGTTTGAGTCAGTTTACGGGTCATAATTCTTGAGGAAGTACAAATGCTCAATAGACCATTTCGAAGCACGTATATAGTTTTGAAGCACATCTGTGTCGGCAAGCGAAAAAAAAAATGACCATAAGATCAACATCGTATCGACTCCATCAAGCGCGACTGAGCACAGTTTCCTTTGGCAGCCTCATGATCTCAAACTTCACTCTCGAGTGATTTCTCGAAGTGGTGTCAAGAAATTACAGACTCTCGTAGGACGTAAACACGGATAGCTTGTGCCTAAAATAAGCAAGGTGTGTATGAGCGTGAATGCTTATTGGACAACATTGTGTTTCCCACATTGTCCACTCCGCGCACTTGACATTCCTCTCTTTACAGTTGTTCCCCAGCTTTTCCCGTTACGCCTGCATCTGTGCCCGCTCAGATCCGTATGCGGTAAGCAATCAACGCGAAGGAGGGAGGATGGGGGGAGAGGAGGCGGAGGTCAGCACGTGGACAGACGTTGGAGCGATGGAATTCCAAAGCGGCGACCGAGGCAGGCCGATTGGTTGTGAGCCGGGAACCGCCCGAGGAACGACACGACCCTGGCAGCAGTCGTGTACGGGACCCCTTCGCCAGATTAGCCAGCCCCAGAGACCAAAGGAACCAGAAATAAGGCACGTCGGCGCGCGCGGTTGTTGCCACGACGAAAGCGCCGCGCTATTTGGAAGGGACGAGCGTCCCGCATGCTTAGATAAGAAAACGTACGCGGGGAGAAAATAAATAGGAAAAAAAGAATGGCACAAGGGTGGCGGTACATTGCGTGCACCTTGGCTGGGCACACAAACGCACGTACACGTTACAAACGGGACGCTGGGCTGACCGCGAATGTGCCTCCGGCAGATTCGCGTTCCGCCCGCTGGCGGCGATTGCTCAGACCTGCTCGAAGATGCAGATAAAAGAAGAATATCTAATGTAGCAACGATCTTTGGAGGATAATTTCTGAGTAACGAATCTGCACGCACGCACTTTGGTTGCTAGTCATTTATCCCTGTGATAAGGAGCGTTTATTATTAAGATAACCCAGGGTGTTCTACGCGGGACGTGGAACTGTCCTTATACATCTTGGTACACAAAACTAATTTACGACGAAGAACCCGCTCACACCAGGAAAACCGCTCAAAGTGGTTTTGCATGATCGAATGAATGGGTGGAGCGGAATCAATTAGATTTATTGTTGACAGTCTTGGTGTCGCTGCCATATTGTGCGCATATAGCGTTACATTACAATAGTTTTCTATTAATCAGGAGGAGATAGCCACCACAGTGGGTAAATCTCATTCTCACACACACACAAAAAAAACGACAAGGATGCGTGTATGTGCGCTTGAAAATTACTTTCGTTATTCTATTTATGCATCTGTAATATGAAGTAATTCGGAAGTATACGTCAGAGTGCCGAGAAAAAGTTATCTGCGATGTGAAATAGCGATGTATTTCTGTTCCTTATTCACAAAGACGAAAAAAAAACTATTTGTGGGGTGAAGGAGAATAATAATTATTACATAAAACGCAAGCGCTCGGCTGACTCTATAAAAAGAGAGAGAGAACGAATCATTTTACTCATGGCAAGTTCTTCCCAGATATATAGAGCTCTCTTTCAAAGTAGACGTTAACCCTCTGTTGTGATCATAATACTCTCTGAGGTGAGTCACGGGAGGCGCGGCTCTGTAATATAGAGTCAACATGTGTCTTTGAAGACAGTTTTGCAAAATAAGTATACTAAAAAGAGTTGCAAGTGTTTTTTTTGTTTTTTTTTTCAAGCAGTAGACTGAATTCTAACCTAAACAAAGTTGAATTTAGTGGCAATGGATTCTGATACTAGGCGCAAAATTGTCATTTTTCACTCAAGGTACCTGACACAAGTGACCTCAGCAAAGCTACAATGACAACTTGCAGTTATGACGCCTACGTTTGACGAAACAGAAAGTGGCGTTGTAAAACAAGTGTTAACACGTTTGAGGTAGTCGTTGTATTTCACATCCACTGAAAAAAAGGGGTGGGGGATATAGGTGCGTCGTATAAATTAATGTTAACTTATGCGTAATTACGCACTGAGTATCCTTATACAACTTCGGCACTTTATGGTGTCTGTCTGTGTATGGATCTAAGCATTTTGAATCTACGAACGCCAACATGGGTGAAGTGAGAATTTTGCCTTATTGAACTTTTTGAGTGGTAGGGGCCTACTGAATTAACTGTAGCCCCCACGATCTTGTTTTTTTTTTCGATTTCCTTCTCCTCTTTCTTCCCCTCTCCTTAGTGCAGGTACTGCAAACCGGATGCCACAATTCTGGCTGACGTCCCTGCCTTCCACTAAATTTACTCTATCTATCTATCTATCTATCTATCTATCTATCTATCTATCTATCTATCTATCTATCTATCTATCTATCTCCCTTTGCCATAAGTATGCGCCACTCTTCCTAATATTTGTCATACCACACAACACAATTACGTATTGGTGACGATAGCGATTTGCATTATCGTCGCCAATCAACCGCAAAAAAAGAATGCAGCGCACCTATGTTCAGCCGGATCGACACTTCGTCGCAATATGCATCTTCGTATTTTAGCCCATACAGCGTGAGGCCTGTAACTTAATCCCAGCATAGGAATCTCGAAATTGAGTCGTAACATCAGCAAGTAACAAGTGACGTAAGCACGCCCTTCATCCAGCTGTTCACGCCATGGATTTAATTAAAATGCCATGAATCCTCGCCATACGACAAGCAAGTGTTTTTTTTTTCATGCTTGGCTCTTTTATTCAATTTTCTTCTTGCTAACGAACATTTGCTTTAGGCGCACGTTAAAGAAAACTGGTCCTGTCGCGAAAAAAACGAGGCTCCGTCAGCGCTAGCTGCCGGAAGATGTCAACGCACGAAAGAGGCCCTGACGCCTGCTCTTCCGCGAAAGCACTTCGTCCCTTTTCAATAGGGCGCTTGCGCTGGCCGTAAGCAGCTCGACAAGGCAGCCACTGTGGCAAGCAGAAGGAAAATAATCTCTTTTTTTCTTTCTCTCATGCTAATAACTCAATCTTCGAAAAGAGTTGCCATGTTATGGTTTGATGGGTTCTCCATGCACTTAAAAAGAAAATGTTTATCCGCAAGCCACCGTTTAATACAGGAATGACGTTACAGACCGTTGGATTTGTCTGCATGTCACATCACTTTGCTTTTTTCCTCAACACTGTACGCATGAAACATGCGTGGGGCAACCAACTTTCGTCGGCGAATCCACGAGCCAATTTACATCGCCTGTCATTTATAGGTTTTGTGGGGATGCGAGATATGCAATAGAAGTTGCCGAACTTGCTATCATTTAAGCTTCCACCTCTCGGACATTTCGTAGAACCCCTGCGATGCTCGTATGCTGGAAGCACGAGATTAAAATAAGAAAAGGTGTCTCTTAATTTACATACTTAATTACCAAGCCGAACAAGCCTAGATCCCGTGAATACAATTCCTCAATTACAGTGGGCAACGAACAGAAAAAAGTGCATAGTAGGCCACACCGGGCAAACAGTATGGTTTAGCACCATGGTACTTCAATTAAAGCAAACAATTATCAACAAATTACTAAATATAAGGAAAACGTAGGGCAATGTCTCCGCATTTACGCACAAAAGACACCTAAGCAGTCATACAAAATTGGAAGAACAACAGAAAAAAAAACTTTTTTAGAAAGGTTCGTACACATTCATTGTGGCGAAACAGCATCGACAATAAAATTGGTGAAGCTAAACGAGAGAACGGGAACATTAAATATTCTTTTTTTTTTCATTCGATGTCAGAGTATAAGGTAAGGCAAAGGACACAAAATGGCGCAGTGCTGTAGAAGCGTACAAACAAAACACTGGAAATCACAGCTATAAATAATCAAGCAGCGCGCAATGTTTCATGCAAACTATGATTTGAGACGTGTAGATCTATAAACAAACCAAATTCACAGCAAAAGCAAAAGAAAAGATTTCCGCATTTAAATTTTTATAATTATTTTTTGTTACTTTTTCAGCGTTACATATTTCGCCACGCTGTTTTTATGGCATATTAACATGTTTTTTTTTTCTTTTAGAGAGAGGCAGAGAGAGAGAGAGACCCAAGAAATAATAATACTAATAATAAGTGTGGTTTCGGGCCCCAAAACTACGATATGATTATGAAAGACACCGTGAGGAGGATGGCTCTGGAAATTAGGTCACACGGTGTTTTTTAACGTGTACTGACATCACAGAGTACACGGGCCTCTACCACTTCACCTTCATCGAAATGCGACCACGGCGACCGGAATCGAACCCACGACCCTCAGGTCAGCAGCCGAGCAGCCTAGCTACTGATCCACTGAAGCGGATGAGACGCAAGGAAAGGCAGAGAGGTTAACCAGACGCACGTCCAGTTTGCTACCTTTCATTGAGACAGGAGCATAACAGGGATCAAAGTCGATACAACAGAACAGAGAGAGATGGTCAGAATCACAGGCACACTTGGGGCAGCACATCCAGTCTATACTGGCGGTCACTCAATTTCAGATCTGTTGGTTTGAGGTACTTAGGTAGTGCTTTAGTTGCCTTCTATGCCCTCAAAGCAAATGTACACTGTCCTAGATTTTATTGATAGATCTGCAATAAACATCACCTCTGCTTTGGCAAAAACAAAAAAAAACATAGCGTATTTTTTTAATTAAAGAAAACTGTTTTTTTTTCGACTTGGCGTCATACATTATGAGCATCAATTGTCCACTTGTAGATTACCAAAATAAATCTGTTCCTAACGCAGTTTCGATCATCTATCTCATCAATAATGCGCAATAGAAACAGAAATTAATAATAAATCATACAACAGTTACACTAATTTGATGTTGTTGGCGTTGGTTACATGTTTAGAACACCACACGTGGCCTTCTATGAAATATCGTAGCGCCATGTTTGCGGAAAAACATTCCTCAACGGAGTACCCCACACCTCCACCGGAGAGTTGCTATGAGTGCTTATTTTTGTCGATTATTTAAAGATAAACTTCCATCAAAACAGTCACGCACTATGTTCATTCCTCACGCGGCACAAAAGATCCAATGTCCGTTCCTTTTTTCGTTTCGTCGCCAACCATGGCGTTACGAACTGCCTAAGTACAGAAGAGCCATCTGTCCGTGTTCTTGCTTACAAATTGATAGTCCTCCCCATACTTGATTATGCTGCAGTGATCTGGGATCCATTTACTCAAACTAACATTCATAAAGTCGAAAAAGTACAAAGAAGAGCCGTTCGCTTCATATATAACAGTTATGGACGAACCTCGGTAAATGAACTGTTAGTAAGAGCTAACTTACTTTCACTTTCAGAAAGAAACCGCATATCCCGATTAAAATATTTATATCAAATAACTAATGGGCATTACAAGATAGATATTGCAAAATTATTTCATTTTCTTCAGGTTATGCCACCAGACAACGCCATGATCGTACAATAACTCCCTTTCGTACCCGCAATAACTGCTTCAAATATTCTTTTTTCCCCAGAACTGTGCAGGATTGGAATAGTTTAAATAACCATCAAGTCACAACACAGTCTTTAACATCCTTTGCCGTTGGTCTGGAACAACAGAGAAAATAATTTTACTTGTGTGCTAGGTCTGTTTTCTTTTCTTAAAATGAGAGTGATGTGTCATCGGTAAAATTTTGTTACGTTTGTTTACGTTGTAAAACTTAAGTGATAGTTATTTGTTTGCTTTGTGTTATATGGCTGCCTACTATGTGAAATGTGATAGGCTGTTCTATCTGTTTGCCTGGTGTTATATGCTGATGTTTACGACCATTGTACCCACCTGCTAAAATCACTCCAGGGGATTGCAGTACCAATAAATAAATAAATAAATAATACAGCAAGAACACTCATATTCCGCGTATAACGCTTTTCTGTCTCGAGAAATCTCGGCCTGTTTTGTTCAGTTCACAAACGGTCAAATGGACCAACGAGATGGACCAACGAGATGGACCAACGATCTCTTATAGCATTCCCATCTTGGTACTACAGGTGATGCCGTGACGTGCCCTCTTGGCAGGCTGCCTGGCGTACAAGGTCGGCTGCCCTAATGGTACCTTCTTTCACTCTGCGGCCCTGCCCAGGAAGCAGCAGGGAGCGAGGCGAGGGCTTCCTGCGGATCCTACTACCTGCGGCACGGAAGGACAGGTGCTTGTACGCGCGACGCCGTCAAAACATCCGGTGCCTGACAGCGGCTTTCTTTATCTCGCCTCTGCTCGATTTTGTTCATACCGTCGAGTAACTCGAATGGCTTCAGCCTGTGTTTGGGCAAGTGGAGCTTTCTGTTCTCCTCGTTCTCTTTTTAGTCAGGTTGCGGCGGCGCCACAACTAATCGCGACTGCGAGACGGAGCAAAATGGGGCAGCATGCGCCAGAACTCAATTAGGATGCCCGCGTGATCTCCCCATGAGTACGTATTAAGTGGCAATAAACAAGATACGGCGAGGATTTTTTAATGACTAAGGGCATCTTCCGCTTTGCCCTGGCACGCTGCTTTTGAGATTACTATTTATTTTTCTTCAGCGCGTGGAAGAAAGATTGCCGGCAGCACATCTAAATAATTGTAACGCACGTGGTAATTTAAGTAACCGATTTCAGATAACCTCGAAAGGTACACACTTGTTCATGTTCATAATATCATGGATGTACTGTTCCGAAACTGCAGCTTAGGATACAGTCACAATGTATAAACTATACTCCCCATTTATTGAAAAAATCGCAGCAACAGCATGTATATATTTTTAACTGGAGAAATGACTTCCACAAAAAAAAAGACGCAGCTTGCTCTATTGTTGCAGGGCTAGAAGTAACAGCGGAGCTCGTGTTCGGTCTCTCGAGGAAAAAGCTGCCCTCCCAGGCCCGCGCTCATGCCCCGCTTAAATGACATGGGTTTGGTGGAAACATGGCATGTGGCTGTTCGATATGATATATAAGAAAATGCTGGCGCACAAGTAAGGCGCCAGCTACTCCTCCACTTTTGAGTGAATGTTGAACACATATCCTAAAGGAAAAATGGAGAGCAGTATACATAGAAAATAGAAAAAACGAGCACACACATGCAAGAACACACTCATAGGCACATATCAAACCACGGCAATACAAAGAAAAGTAAATGTGCGAAATTCAATGAATAATGTCTCTGATAATGTCTCTAGCTAGTGTAACGTGATTTTGGCTGGAACATGCCATGTGTCTAACTAGCGCTACGTGATTTTACGTCGCGTTTCCCGTCTTCGTTTTTTTTCTTTTCTGTCTCTCTTTCTTCTTTTTTCACTTCCTAATTATTTCTAACTCTTTATCAGCCTATTTATGTTTTCTTCTTTTTGTTCTCTCTTTACATATTCCTTAATATTTTTGTCTTTTTCTTTCTCTGTCTTCTTTTTTTTTCATCCCAATCTTTCTCTCGATGTCTCTCTTTCCCATTTTCTTTCTATGTATTTCTCTCTATATATATAAATTTATTCTTTCTCTCTTTCTATCTGTTTATTTATCTATCTCTCCATCTATTTATTTACTCGTCCTCTCACCCTTACCATTTACTGCATCCCACTCCGGACAAATCAACGTAGCAGGAAAGCGCGCGCTGGGTGCACGTGTTCGGGAGCGAAGCAGAAGGGGACGAAGAAGGCGTGCGGTGGCATCATCATGATAGCTTTTGCAAACGCTATACGAGGATAAGCCGGACATAAACATCTACGTTGTTAACTAGGAGAAAGAATATTCTTTTTAGTTTCTAATCTAAACAAAGCGTTCGTTATGGTCATCATATTTGCGCTAAAGTGGAAATGTGGGCAAGTTGGTACTGATTCATGATGTTTAACAGTGCAAACCACAATAGATGCTTGACACAAGGTCACAACTATAGGTCACACAAGGTCACAAGGTCACAACTATAGGTGCACAAGGTCACAACTATAGTAACCTGTCTAGTATCACGCAAATAAAAAGTAAACTATCATTACCGTCGTTAAGTACCCACCGTAATGTTGCATTGCTGTCGTTGTTCCATAAGGTCATTCACTCTGACGACTTATCACTACCCCGTTTGAATCATCAAGTCTATACATCGCGAAGATTGCACAGCACTCTCAGTTACGCCCGCCTATATGGTGCGACGCAATGATTCAATTTTTCCCACTACCTCGCGCTATTCGTCTCTGGAAGAGCTTACCAGACAACATTTCTTCACTTATAGACCATGACGCTTTTTGTCTTCAGTTGAATAAACATTTTTCCACACACTTGGCTTAGTATATCCTTGATTTTTTATTAGTAAACCCTCTTTTTGATAAGCTATTGTAAGGACGCTTCTCGAACTGATGGCGTCTGTCTTTTCATACCACTGTCATACTTTTTTGTTTTTTTACAATGACGCCATTGTATGGTGGCTGTTATAATGTGTACTGTGGCTGTATTTCGTCTTATATCACTCCCACGCAATACTTACTCTGTCGTGCGCAATTTTTTTTCTTTTCCTCGTTTGCACGTATAGTTAGCTGTTAATCTGTTTTCAACTTGTTATATTATTTTATGTTATTTTATTCTACAGCCCTGTAATTGTACTCTGTGGAAATCTTTCTTTACAATGTATTGAATTGTACTGTATACCCCCCTCACCCTATGCCTGTAGGGGCCTGTGAGGTATTCTCAAAAAAATAAAAAATAAAAAAAGAGAACAAACTTTGTCTTACCATGCCTTGTGCTCTACCCTCTTCAACAGCGTGTTCATCATTGCTCCCTGACACTGCTTTTATACACCGAAGTTTGAGATACTAGTTCGCATATCCTTTTTTTCTTTTTTAGGAATCTTCGAGTATTTTAAATCCAATAACGTTTAATTTGATTCTTAACACGAATCAAATAGCGCATATTTGAAATATCGAATATTCTTCTAATAGCTTTCGAATACTCAGCAATGACGAAAAACACTCCAAGGAATAAGACACGAAAACAGCGAGAGGTAACTTTTTTTTTCATCATCAAATTACCCAGATGCATGGAGCCCATGTAACTACAGCCCTATCGACGCCACATTGATCACAGGATGAAGAAATTTTTTTTTCAACTCCGCTGTCACCGAAGCAACAATGTCAGCAATCAACTACATTCACAGTGAAATTCTCAATCACGTTAACTCATGAAAATTGCTTAATATTGATGTACTCGTTTTGTTTAAAAGCTGTTGAGAAAGTACCATCATCTTGAATACTGTAGTCACTGCTATACTGTAGATCACTGAATACTGTAGATACTGTAGTCACTGTCTGCAGTTAATATCATCTGAGGTTTAACGTCGCAAAACCAGTACACGATTATGAGAGACGCCGTAGTGGAGTGTTCCGGAAATTTTGACCACCCGGGGTTCTTTAACGTCCCCCTAAATCTAAGTACACGGGCCTACAGCATTTTCGCCTCCATCTAAAATGCCGCCGCAGCGGCCAGAGTTCGATCCCGCGACCATCGAGTCGGCAGTTGAGTGCCATAACAAAATGCCACCGTGATGGGTTTGAGCCTGAAGTTAAAAAATGTCCCAAAGGCTGTAATTGCTGCTCAGTTTAAATAATTATAATATTTCGACGTTTAAAAGTAGTGCAATGTCCCTTTGTTAAAGCTCGACAATATTTGTTCTGAATTAATTGTTCTGGAATTCTTTGGCTCTTTTAAAAATGATTCCTTTACCAGTCTAGGCTGACTTTAAAAATTGCTGCCTTACTATATTCGAAAACCATTTGAATAATATTGGATTCGTATTCGCATTTAATTTGTTGTCATCGCCATTAGATTCGTATTCGATTCGGTTCTAACAATCATTATTAGCACAGCCCTGCATTTATTCCCTTCCTCGTAAACAGGGAAAGAACTTACCAACCTTAAATGTTTTTGCGGATATTTAGCAACATTATGTGAACATGAAGTGAAGCACTTTTGGTAGCCACAATATATTGCAATAGCTGTTGTGCGTGAATCGTTCTATGGTGTCAAGAACGTGAAGAGAACTCACATTGCTCCGATACAGTGTAACCTAGATCAAAATGAAGTGTTTCTGCGATCTCACTTGCACGAGCATAACATGAGGCCTACTTGAACTCTGATTTAACATCGATAGAAGTTCCTACTGAAAGAGCTTGGAAAATTTCACCCTTGAGCTTGTTCTGCCGCATCCGCGAAACGGACTACGGAGTGTAATGATATAATGGCAAACGAGACACCCCCATGCATATGCACCTCTGCCGGTTGTTTTATCGCGTATACGCAGTGGTAACTTATGTTATTTCATAAGAATAGAAACGATTTAAAAGTCGGGGGCGTCAAGTTGCTGGGTCACTTTTTTCATTGGAAACTTGGTGTCTTCAACCACCATGGTTGGGATGCAAAAAAAGAGTAACAGTATCAATTGACAAGCGGCCGAGATTAAGGGGTAATGGAAGATTACGATAGAAGCGTTGCGACCTGCCAAATATGAATTACCCCCATTTCTCTTCTAGAAGAATATTATTAAAAATCGAAGAATGAAAGCTCATGCGCAAAAAAAAAACTCTTGAACTTGTCATTAAATTCACTCTTTAAATTCACGAGAAGGAGACAAATGCATTGAAGTGATGCTGACACACACTGACTGAGATGCACTGTGAAAACGATTCAGCAAAATCAGTAATTTCTAAAGACACAAGAAAATTGGCATGAGTCAACCTCGTAAACACTTGCAATCAAATTGTGGATATGAAACGCAGCTCAAGTGTCTGTGCAACCATAAGAGGAGCTACTCATTTCATACATAAGCTTCTAAATTTTGATAATAAACTCCTTAGCGCACCAATTAAGGTGCGCCATATTTTCGGGGGGGAGGGGGACGCAGTTGTGGCATAGTTTACATTAACATTAAAAATAAGCGTTCCGGAACCTTAATAATTAATTTATTTATGTAGAAATAGTACCGATCTCATATGAGATCAAAGCAAAAAGGAGGTTACACAAAGTATATCAAATGTATTAGTGACGACAATGCGTTAATCATGTTACATATATTGCTGTTTTGAATAAAAATACATGGATTCTTCAAATTATAGCAGAAGGCAAGTTGTGCAATGATGCTTATTGATTAAAATCACGACCAATCACTGCGGACAAACCACAATGCGACAAATGTTACCGGGCCCCCGAGCATGTTCGTGTTACTAAAATCGTACGTGTGTCCTTCTTGTCTTGCAGTGATTAACCAATTTGGTATTTGCGTGTCATGCGATACCACCGTTATGTGTTCTTCATGTGTGCTCTGAGACGTCAACCGCCTCACGAATGCAGTTAACGTAGTGACCACAGTAGTCTGTTTTGCAAACGACAGTGGTAAGTCATTTCGGAGACGCGCGGCGCCTATAGGCTTCGGAAACGTCTTTCCTAGTACACAGACACAGCAGCCGATGAGCCCAAAACCCTGTGCGCTGCGTATACAATACACACTGAAATGCACTCGGAATCTTGGCCACCTATGAGAGGCCAACTGATTCATCAATACTTTCCAACACTCTATCATCTATCCCGCTCTGTTTATTGTGGAATCAGTGCAGTCAAATGCCCGTCTGCGCGAGTAATCACTGGTATGAGGCATGCTTTTCAACCCGTAACACACGCCAATAAAACTTGTGTTTTGGATGAAAATATTGTTATGTCATACGGAGTGCACGATAACTTTGAAGTACCTAGAGTAATAGAAAAAGCAGCGATATGCCCACTTCCCAATATGACTTTTTCCGACTTTGCTGAGCTTCCGTACTCAGACTCAGCTGGATTGTGTGCCACGATATAGTATCCGCACCGCATACAAAACCACTGCAGTGTTATTCAAGCGCTGCCGAAGAAATGGAAGCAGTAATAACCCCAAAAACTAGTAGGCCGCGAGCCTCAAGGTGCCGCAGACGCTATGCGAAGGCCTTACTCATTAAAGCGCTCACGTCGCGCTCACTTCTCACTCGTTAGCTCGTCGCCTCACTAGCGCGTCGAATGAGTGACGCGAGAGGCGCGTGGATGGGGCACTCCCTCGCGACCGGGTATAAGACCAAGCGTGGCCGCCCCATTACGTGCTCTGTCGGGCGTAACTGCGTTGACACACTGTCCCCGTTGCCCGACTTGTGACGCATCCCCGTAGAGACAAGCGCGCCTCGAGGGACGCGCGCGATGCTTTCAGCGGCTCTTCGGGATGCGAGCGAGAATCTTGTATGCATGCATGCGTGCACGGGGCGCGACTCTGCAGTCCCGGTGCTCTTGGCAATGCAGCGCACGGCGCAGCCGCGACGAAACCGACGCGCTCCACGCGAATGGCTGCTCTCGCTTCGCGCACAGTAATGCGGTCTGCAAGCGGGCACCTCGTCGCTGGGAACAACGCTGCAGCGGCGGAGTATAGAGCTTTGATCCGCTCATAATGGAGAAAGAGGACGGTTTTATTTCGGAGAAAAGAACCACGGGGAGAGGTCACAAACGAGGGCGACGGCGACGTCCCGAAGAGAGCGCTGTTTGTCTTCTTCGGAAAAATGAAAGCACGAGCTTAACGAGGACGAAAATTACAGGCATGTATAACATTACACGTGCTTGTCCTGTAATCCGCGTTCTGCTTCGTTCTAGTCATAGCTCAAGCCAGACTGTAGAACCCCTCCTTACTCAACTGGAAGTGACGGGAAAAACCGCCAGACCTGCGCGGAACGCGCAGCACTGTCAAAGCGAAAGCTGTTAGGGCGACCCTTCGGAGCCTCTTTAAACACTATTTGGGTAGCTGCTACGCGCATACTTGCAGGGTATCCACTACGCCATACATCATCATAAGTTTCATGTATTATAGAGGCATTCACGATGCCATCCTTCGTCATTCTTCGGAGAAGCGGGGTACCCACACTTGCAAGAAAGTTTGTGCAATTTTTGATGCTGTAGCTGACGAAGATGAAGAAGTATGCCTGGCGCTATTGTGATGGGTTGTACCATTCGACTACACGCTCATTGGGCAATCCGCGTTGTGTGACGTCTGGCTATTCCTTAGCTGTTCTAAAACGCTTCAATACAGACATTTATGCGATTCCTTTCCCGACATGAAGCCTCTATATGGTCATGTTTGCAGCGGAGTTCCAAGCACCGGCGTAGCTCACTGGTAGAACACTGCGCTGGCACGCATGGAACCCGGTTTGAACCCCACTGTGTCCTTCGTGGTTTTTATTTACTTTTTTATTTCGCGCGATAGTGGTTACGGACACCAGTGGCGGCGGCGATGGACAACTACGGCGCATGCGAGCCTTGCTGCGATCTCTTAAGAGCTTTCGCTGTAAAAACACAGGGATATGGGCCCTGCCGAATTGTAAGTACAAAGATGCGAAAATAAAAAGTGGCCCCACCCCATTTTCGCTCATCCCAGAGTATAGAAAACAAGCAAAATGATCTACAAAAAATAGCAACTTCAATGCGAAAATTTGTAGTATTTCAGCAGTGAACAAAGCGTCATTATTATGATCATTACCGAAGGCAATGCTCAAATTATAGTGAAAAAGTTTCTATAGAGTATTTTTGCAGTTCAAGCTTATTCTCTTCTCCAAACAAGTTTCCAGTCTTATAGATTATATTTTTTATAACAGCAATTACAGTACATAGGGCTCTTAAGAATTGATGAAGGTGATCGAATTCCAAAAAAATAAATATTCAAGATCTTGAACAGGTAAAGTAATAAAGTAGGGTCGAAGGCAAATATGAGGAAGAAAAAGGTACCGTGCTGTGGTCTGTCGAGGAAACGCAAGTATACGATTGTCACTCGGAATCTTTATGATTTTTACTAGAGTTCGTACACCAAGGTCAACTACAAAACAAAGGAGCCTGCCTGTTTAAAGTATATTAATGGAAGTCTAAGGATGGGCTGAAGTAACAACATGAAATAAGGACCTGAAATAACGGCTGAAATAATGACCAGATATTTACCGCTGTCACTAAAGGGGAAAGTGAACGACAACGGTATTTTACCAGTACTTTAGCATATGGGGTGCTAACTTGGAGGATAACAAGGTAACTAGAGAATAAACTGAACAGCCCGTACTGTGCGATGGATTGGCAAATGAGAGGCGTAACATTCAAAGATAGCAAGACAGCAGAACGGATCAGAGAACAAACAGAAGTAGCCGATATCCTGCCATAGGTATTTAATCAAAACTCTCATGACCATGTCACGTCATGAGAACAACAGATAACTGATGGCCAGTTAGAGTGACGGAATGAGTAACAAGGAATGGAAAAACCGGCCTATACGACGGCATAAAGTTGGATGGGGCCATAAAATAAGATGTTCGCTGGTGCAATGTCATTGTATAATAATTGATGCAGCTGAACGTCTCAAAACCACCATCTGATTATGACAGACGCTGCGGTGGAGGGTTTCGAAAATTTCGGCCACCCCGCGTTATAAATACACGGGTATCGGGCATTTTTGCTCACATTGAAATTGCGGCCGCTGCGGCTCTCAGTCGATCCCGCGATCTGCTGCGCACCAGCCGAGCATCATAACCACTAAACCACCGTCGCTTTTTTTTGTTTCTGTACTACGCCACCGTCGTGGGTGTTGGCATAAAATGCAATCAGTTCACATACGATAAGGTAAATTAGGCATATTTGGGAGACGCCTTCGTCCTCCAGTGGATATGAAATCGGTTGATGATGAACAAGTAAAAAAATAACATCATAAAACAGTAAACAACTTAAACGATGAAAAGAATTTCATAAAAAGGATGAACAAAGACCCAGCACGCACGTCGATTAATAGACGCTTTCACTCACTTAGATTTAAAGAAATGATAACCTGGCGAAGCTCTCGTGTCATGGAAGATTTGTTGTTGTTCTTTGTTTTTTGGAGTTTCGTGGTACAATCCATTTCAACACTGCATTCTTTTGCGGCTTCTGTCGCTTGCGTCAGCACAGCTAGTGCCCTTTCGTCGACAAATGACTTCGTTACTCAACAAGATGAGAACATACAAAAGTAAAGAATTATGAGCTAATCAAGCTCCAAGAATAACAATTTCTAGACATGTTTTGTTAAGGCCATCAACAGTCACTATGGCCCCGCCGCGGTGGTCTAGTGGCTAAGGTACTCGGCTGTTGACCCGCAGGTCGCGAGATCGAATCCCGGCTGCGGCTGCTGCATTTCCAATGGAGGCGGAAATGGTGTAGGCCTGTGTGCTGCAGTTTGGATGCACGTTAAAGAACCCCAGGTGATTAAAATTCCCGGAGCCTTCCACAACGGCGTCTCTCATAATCATACGGTGGTTTGGGGACGTTAAACCCCACATATCAACTCACTATGAAAAAATATTAGGGGATGACTTTTAAGCTACGTCTTTAAGCGTTGAACGCCATACCGATATACTGTCCCTAGAGTTCAACCTTTATTGCATGATGTTATTGCATGATGTTACTTTATTGTCTGATCTTTATTGCATGATGTTACTCAATAATTTTTATTTTAGATTACTACAATGTAATCGATAAAGTTGAAGTAGGCTTTTGTCAGCGAAGCTTTCGCGTACGGCTGCATTCTGTCTAACGCGCAGCATGCTGAAAACCACGAGCAATTATTCGCTTGAAATGATTTCAAACTTGCTATGCACTCACTGCGTGGTCCTAAGGGAATACGTGCAGTAATGTGTATACGCCTTTTGTAATGGATGGTCGGCTTTAAACCACGTAGCCGTTATGATAATCACATGTTGTAATACCCGATGCCAATGTACGCTTCTATTACGCAATATTACTGTGATATTGCATGCTGTATTGTGAAGCTTGTATACAGAACACGTGCGTTTGCAAAGAATGAACGTTATTTTCCCTGAATTTCAAGGAGAGGAAGTTATGTTAACTGCATTTCTAAGCAGACGCGTGGCTGTGCGGTAGAATGCCTGCTCGCCCCGCAAATGGCACTAGGTTAGAACGTCACTCGGACCAAGAAATATGTACTATTTTTCTTTATTTGCATATTTCTCGATTTTGCGGTCACGCACAAGATAATGATCTTTCGCTAGCTACCAACGACACCAACGCCGAGATTTCTGCGAAACAAGCTCTTTAACGCTTTAAAGACCATTCCTGTCTGAACACTATATGCAATACAAGAGCTCTTGAATATTAAGCAGTTCATGCCAGAGGCTTGAAGGGGATGAAGGTCGCAGCGGGATGCACGTGTGGAGGATACAATTACAGGTGAGCGACCACGGTACGGATAAATAAAAGCGAGCGTAGTCAGGTGGTGACTGCATGGAGAGACGGAGTTGAATGAACCGGATTCGAGTACCAAGGGGTCCCAAGTCGCGACCCCGAGAACGCAAATATTGGATGAACCTTGTGATGCGGCCTTGAACATTCCCATGAAAATACGCTATTACAGATGTGCGAAAACATAAATAACACAGACGCTGCACGTTTTAGGTTTGCGTGACAAGAATTTTCAGTCAAATTTCGGAATGTCACTGGCGTTGACGACATCAGTTTTGTGAACAATATTTACGATTGTTAAGATAAGATTTAAAAGTGATGCTGTTCAAAGTTAGGGGCATTTTCAAAGCAATGTATAATAAATTGTTAGCGAAAAAAAAAGCTAGGGTATCTGTCCCTGCAAAAAAGCTGTATGTCGTATGCATTTCTTTCATTTATTCATTAGATATCTGTTTACGTCCGCTTCTTTACGTTCTTGACGTTATTTGATTGTAATTCTGGCCACTAAGCTCACATAACACAAAAGGGTACGCTCAAGTTAACTTATTATGATTGTTTTTTTTCCTATCCAGCTGCTTCGGCATTTAATTATACTTAATTTATTATGTCCTGCTTCAGATACAGCATCAGGAGATTTCCTAGAAGCAGCCGCTTAAAACAGCGCTCTGAGGAAATGATGATGATGATGATGATGATGATGATGATGATGATGATGATGTGTTTATTGGCGCAAGAGTCATGTGATGGCCAAATATATGTGGGCAATGGGCTGTGGGCGTAAGATATGGGCAATATGTGTGAGGACCAAGTGTTATAAACGCCTAAAATTCCTCGCGCGAACTGCAGGTAAAATATAACGGTATTAAAATCATGAGAGTGACATACAATATGTACAGTGAAGATGAGCGGCTGACGGCTCCGATAATGATTAAATGGAGTGATGATACAGCACGAATGTCTCTCAATGCCCTTGCTTCCAAGGGCCCCGAGACAGGTGCTTTGTAATATATATTCTGAAGCAGCAATTTCTCTTCAGAGGTTTTGCTACAGATTACCGGGGTAAATGACGTTAAAACTACCAATATCTTTTAAAAACTCGAATAATGACTGATGATTGAAAAGTGGATCCCTACCGATGAACATCGATGGATGAAGTAGTGTTTGCTCTCGGTAGGCTGGTGGGAATTGCTTTTTCCTAAAAATGTGGAATTCGTTGCATTGAATTAAAATGTGGAGAATGGTGAGTGGTTCACCACAACTCTTGCACAAGGGTGGATCACCACCGCACAGAAGATATGGATGTGTACTGTATCTGTCCTAATCTCAGCCTTGTTAGTGTTATGTCTGTGTGGTGTGACTTCGATACTGGCGGCCAATTGCCAAGCTGTGGCTTGATAAGGTGTAGTTTATTTTGCGTGTGGCTATTTTGCAAGGAGCTCGAAGCCAGACGAACGGAACGCAGTTCGGAACGCTCGAACACGCAAGTAGCTGGTCGTGCTTGCTCTAGGGTTTTGGCCTAAGTTTGTGTAGTGGCTGTGGTTTCTTTGTCTTTATTAGGTGTTCCTATAGTGCTTTTACAGCTACGTAAGCGCTTTTAGCGCCAGAAAGTTCACTTAGATGCAGTTTTCTTCACCTGGACCAGGGGCTTGCCTCTGGTCTGCTTCACTTCCGCCACAGGAAATACCAGTGGACCAGTTTCTACGCAACGGCATTACCGCAGTTCCTGTGGCCCTCGTCCCTAGCAATGACGGCTTCATTAGGATGAAGAATCCGAAAGTGATCCAGGCGGAGCTTAGAGCTGCGACGTCTCACTTCCACAGCATCACAGAAGTCCGCCAGTTCGGCAGAGGTGGTATTCTATGTTTTTCATCTGATCAGCTCTGTGTCCAAGACCTATTGAAGTGCTCGAGTTTCGCGACCAATCCGGTGAGCGCCTTTATTACCCCGCATCTGGCATGTGTGAAAGGTATTGTTCGCGGTGTTGATGTTAACTTGACCCCGTCTGAGGTATTAGAGATGTTTGCCGTGACTGGTGCTATTTCCGTTTATAGGTGTGCACGACTAGTAGAGAAGCAGAAGACGCCGACTGAGTCGGTAATTGTAACCTTTGCTGGAGCGAATCTCCCAAGCGAAATCAAGGCAGGGCCACTTATATACAGAGTGGAACCGCTATCACCGCGACCACTCCAGTGTACGAAGTGCTGGCGATACGGTCACACTATTAAAGGATGCAGGTCAGAACTCAGATGCCGAGTGTGTGGTGACAACCACGAAACAAATTACTGCAAAGCTAAAGAAGAGAAATGTTGTCTCTGCAACGAACAACACTGTGCAGATAATCCTGATTGTTCAGCAAAGGCTCGAGAAATGCAAATTCTTGAAAATTATAGGGCGTAGGCGCTGTTCTCGACGAGAAGCCCTAGCGGAAATACAGACTAGAACTCAGGGGTATGCCAGTGTTGCAGCACGACATCTCTCGGAAATAAATGGGTCGATTTCCCTGAATATAGCGGAGGCCATAGAAAAGGCTCTAGAAAAAGCCATGGAACGACTGACTTCTAACCTTTGCGATTCTCTATCTCAAGTTTTGGCTAACCAGATGACTCGCATATTTGGTACAACGGGAGAGTCAGGCCTAGTATCCCAACATGTTGAGATTTCACGACCAATAGCTGACGGTGAATCTGAAACGGCGCCATCGTATTATCCGCCAGCAGGAGCCTCTGCAATAGGCGTCCACAGCCAAAATGAGGAATCTGAAACCGCACCCTCGTATTTTCCGTCTACAGCACCCTCTGCAGTAGATATACAGAGTGTAAGTGAGGACAAAGCTACATATACAATAGATTCCGATGACATGGATTTGGACCCTAGGTCCCTAAAGAGATCTAGATCCCCTGTGTCAAAGAAAACTAACTCACCGAAACAAACTAAGAACAAAAAGTATCTGAAAGAAAAGGAGAGCCTTTCGAAGAGGGATTTCTTGAAGGAAGGCATTCTAGAGAAAGCTATAGCGGAAGCAGCTCTTTCGAAACCATAGGGTCGCTTAAGATTCTCCATTGGAATTGCCGATCAATCCATTCTGCATCTACGGATTTGGTATACTTGACTTCTAAATTCGCTCCTGATATTATAGCATTACAAGAGACATGGCTATCTGTACATAATTTGTTCCATTTAAATAACTTCCAATCCTTTCGATTAGACCGTCCATCGAGAGGTGGGGGTCTAGCTCTCTTTATTAATAATAGAATTAGTATGAAAGTCAAATGCTCATACAAACATATGTCGCCAGAATGCGAAATTTTGGCAGTAGACATTACACTGCCCAACTGCACTCCTTTCACTTTAGTTAATATGTATTTTCCGGATGGTGTTCAAAACACACGAAGTTTGGATCTAGCTACAAAATCATGGTGCAAAGACAAAGTTTTAGTTGGAGACTTTAATTCTCACCACACGAGTTGGGGTTTTAGAACTGATCTTAGTGGGAAACGCTTGTGGGAGTGGACAATGGCTAATGACCTGACGTGCCTCAACGTGAGAACCCCCACATTTATTCGTACTCAATACAGGTCGGCCTTAGATTTAAGTTTTGTCAGTTCAGCCATTACTACTTCTTCTTGGAAAGCGCTGGACTGTGGCACCAACAGTGACCACTTACCGATAAGTTTTGAAATTTCTTGTCCGATAATTCCATCTTGTTCAAATGTAAGAGTATTTGTAAATTACACTAAATTTAGGAATGACCTGAAGTCAGCACTGGCTATTCACTCGGAAGAGAGCGATGATAAAAAAGCACTGAAAATAAACGCAGTCATTAAAAGATCCTACAAAAGAGCCGAATTTACTGTTGAATCCACAAAAAGAGTATATAGCCGTTGGTGGAATGATGAATGTACAAGAGAGCACCGACGACGTAAGGCAGCTTGGAAGCAGCTCTTACATAATCAATCCCCACAAAACTGGGCCGATTATAAATTCATTGCTGCGGGCTTTAAAAGAACGGTAGCTCAAGCTAAACAAGATTATGACAAAAGACATTATGAATACCTGTCGAAGCCTAAACATATGAAAGCACTGTTCCGATATATGAGAGCTCGGAAAATCTTGCCATCACCAGTTAATGTAGCTTGTGATAATCTGTCGGCACAAGAAATGACCACTACCTTAGAGGCAATAGGTAAAGGTCTGGAAAGCAGATTCACTTCAGTAGTGCCAAACAACTGGCACAAGTCTACGACAAGGTCTGACTTTGAAGAAGTGACACAGACTGAAGTATCCAACGTGATTAAACATTTACCCAGTGCATCTCCTGGCCCAGATGGGATCACAGTAGCCATGATTAAAATTCTGTTCAATTTATCGCCTCGAGACGTCGCCAATGTTATTAACTACTCCTTAAAAAACTCATGGGTGCCGCAGGATTGGAGGATAGCAAAGGTGATTCCCATACTAAAAAATCCGGGTGTAGGATTAACAGTCGATAATATCCGACCAATCTCTCTAACATCTAACATGGTCAAACTAGTAGAGAGGGTCCTTCATAGCCGAGTAAGTATCTGGATGACAGACAATTTAGTAATAAAACCGAACCAAATCGGCTTTCGTAGTGATTTCTCAATTTGGTGTGCCCATGCTGATTTAGAGAGCCGAATACAGCTCGCGCGTAAAAGAAGGCAATACGCTGCGTTAGTAACGCTTGACATAGCCAAGGCGTATGACAGTGTGGAGCACTTCATATTGTTAAATACGCTAGAGAGATTGAACTTCCCACAATATTTTATTGAGTGGGTGGCAGAATTCTTAAAATCAAGAGATTTCTACTGCGTCAAGGATGGATGTTCCTCATCTAGATTTAAACAAACGCGCGGAGTTCCCCAAGGAGCAGTCTTATCTCCAATATTATTTAATGCTTTAATGAGCACAATTCCAACAGATCAAGAAGTTACTGTCTACATTTATGCTGATGACATCGCACTCTTTGCTGCTGACTGTGGTATTTACTCACTACAACTTAAATTACAAAGATATATTAACATGTTAGAAATTTGGTTGCAGTCGATTTCGTTATCGTTAAATGTCAACAAGAGCGCGCTCATGGCATTTCCGCTTGCAGAACCAATTTCAATTTCAATTCTATATAAACAGGAACCCATCCAGCAAGTAGACTCTATAAAATATTTGGGAATCATTTATAATGACAAACTTAACTGGAGTCCACACATAGAGTATATAACTACCAAAGCACAGCGGGCTTCAGGCTTACTACACAAGCTAAGTAACCGGAAATATGGATTACGGAGGCACACCTTGATAACGTTGTACAAGATGTACATGCGCCCCATCATGGAATTCGGCTGCATATTATTCTCGGGTGGCCCTGCTTATAAAACGAAACCTCTAGTTGTCTTGGAGCGAAAAGCACTGCGAATGTGTCTGGGACTCCCTAGATTTGTGGCTATCAACGTACTGTACCAGGAAGCGCGCCTGCCTACACTACTTGGTCGATTTCGAATTTTGACCGTACAAGCATTTTTAAAGTTTTATAGCTTACCGGCAAGAAGATCTCAATATGCTTTTATCGCAAACCCAGGCGCCTTCTTTCTTGCTCATTGGCCACGGTTTCACACACCTCAGATAATGTTTGTACAAAAAAATCTACAAAGTATAAATGTGAACATTAGAAATGTAATTGAGACTAATGACTCGAATTGTCATGTTATTATTGAGTATGATGATATATTCCCCCAAAACGCCAAATTACAATCCCTCAAATTTTTAAATAACATATTATTAGATTACTTGGAGCATGCAAAAACTAAAAATATAATAGCCACAGATGCTTCCGTAAATAATCAAAAGGCAGGTGTAGGCATTGCGTCTGATTTGCTTGACTGGTCCTTTTCAGTGAGACTGCCTGATTTTACTCCAGTTTTTGAAGCGGAGCTCTTGGCGATTATTTTAGCTCTTCGAAAACTTCCATCAAATCAAAACTACGCAGTAATAATGACGGATTCTCTTTCAGTTTGTGCAGCTCTGACGGCTTCAGAGAACTCTCGAATTCTAAGCACTTTCAAAACATTAGTACCCCCGCAGTTGAGACTCCTGAGATTACTATGGGTTCCGGGACACTGTGGATTAAGATTAAATGAATTGGCCGATTCCTTAGCACGAGCCGCACTTGATGGGCCAGTTTTGTCCATACTGCCAGATGTTGAATATATCACGGCAATAAGATATTGAAAATCAGCAATCTCCACTGATAAGATAGAAAAAGTAACTACACGGACAGACTATAACCACCTCATGTTTCCATGGCAACACCGCTGGAGTCAGTCCAGAAAGCTCGAAGTCTTAATTACTAAATTTCGATGTCGTGTCCCCCCTCTAAACCTGTATCTACACAGAGCTGGTCAGACAACATCACCCCTCTGCGCATTCTGCGGAGAAATGGAATCGCTAGATCATTATTTTTTGTATTGTCGCCGCTACGAGATACTTAGAAAAAGGTTACTAGTTATGCCATTTCGGAAAATAGGCCTTAGATTAACGGCGGAAACGGCGCTAAGCTTTGGCGCCTCAGCTTTGGGACATTGCCACAGGGATGCTTTCAATGCCGTTTGTAATTATATTCAGGCAACCAAGCGTATACCATTGTGATCTTCACTCAAAAAAAAATATTTATTACTCCCCAGGACAGAGTGAAGTAAACGCAGCTGAGTGCTAATCATAACACCTCAAATCTCAAAATTGCTCAACTTGATTTTTTTTTCGTTTGCTCTTTATATGTAGTTTTTATTTTTACATTAATCTCATTATAATACCAATTCATTAAACATTGTTAAAATGATTACAGAAAAACTGCACTACACTTTCTTGGCCAATCCCCCTGAGTGGGTATGAGCCAGCCTCCCAGGGAAACAAAACAAAACAAAACAAAAACTATTTGTTTTACCGCAAATTCTGGGAGCTGCTGCTCCCTCCTTGCGAGAATGGATGAAGAAGCCTCTCAGGATTTTCGAGGTGGACAACCGTTACGTCTGGCAGCGGCTAGGAAACGTGGGACCACCTCAAGTGGCACAGACAGCGAGGCAACGGAGCTGTATTCCGACGGTTTCGAGTCATCGGATGACGACTACACAGTCGTCATGAGCCGCAATGCAAAAAGAAGACTGCTACGAACATCGTCGACGACGAGTATATCCACCGTGCAGGCTACCGCGCAGCGTTGGCCACACACTATACTCTTCATGGCTGTGGACCCTTCAACCACGGCGGCTTAACAGGCAAGTCCTCTCTGCATACCTCGAAGGACTCGCTCCAAATGAAATTAAAGACGTCAGGATCGACTCACGGAAGAATATTCTGGCAGTTGATGTTCTACACCGTAGTGCGCTGAAAAGCCTACAGAACATCTCGGAAATCGACAGAGTCACAGTTAAATCAGCGATTCCCACTGACTGTAAGGGCAGTGTTGGCGTCATTTATGACGTGGACATTTCCATTCCCGCTGACGATTTCAACATCTTGATAAAGCCAACTACAGGCGACATCCTCATCAAGCAAATCACAAGGCTTGGTCAGTCACGATGCCTGAAGATTGTTTTTGAAGGAGACAGTCTTCCCCCCCCCCCCCCCACGTCAAAGTTGGCCACGTTCGCCATAAGGTCCGTCCATACATACCGAAGCCCCTACAATGCTTCAGATGCTTCAAAATGGGACATGTCAAAGGAGTATGTACCAGCAATGTCATGTGCCCGCGGTGTGCTGAACCTCATTCAGAAGACACCTGCCACGCAACTGCGTTCAAATGCTCCAATTGCCACGGCGCTCATAAAGCGTCGTCTAAAGCATGCCCACAAGTGAGAAATGAACGCGCGGTGCAGAAACGCATGGTGCGCGACAATTCAACGCACAGGGAAGCCGCTGCTACTGTCAGGCGACGTCGGCGTCACCACAGAAGATCATCACGGAACGTGGCATCTGCCGATAGAGAACCGTCATCTCAAACAAGAAGAACTGGCCCCCCATCGTCAAGCTCTGCGAAGACGGATACACCGAAAACAGAATCAGGGTCAAGACTCCAACCTCGTGAAGAGTGGCCATCACTTCCACGAACACAGCCTGTTTCAGAGGTGCATCGATCCCCGCCAACCTCCATGCCATCACGAACCACTGATGGAAAGACAACTGAGGATCGCCAGGTCATCAACATGTTGCAGACCCTCATGAGCGCAATGCGCATGCTCCTAAGCAACATGAACACCCCATCAGCGCAGAGCGCACTTCAAGTGCTGGACACTTTGAGTCCGGTGCTTGCCGCTCTAAAGTGAAACGATGGCCCGCAACATGTTATCCTTTCGCGAGGAGGTCAAGAACGCATCTGTCCTTCAGTGGAATGCCAGAGGACTTAGGGCGCGTATGTGCGAGTTCCGGCAATATGTATTCACGAACCAGTTCTCCATAATTGTGATTTGTGAACCGAACCTGTCAGCCCAGATGAGACTGTCTGGATATGAGTGCTTTATGTCTTCTACCCACGGAGAGCACAGCAAGGTCGTTGTGTTCATACAGCGCGACTTAACTTATGTTCATCACCCTGTACCCCCTGACGAAGAAAACCAGTACGTTTGCCTCACAGTAAAAAACAAGAAGACCACATTCACTATCATCGGAGCCTACTTACATCCATCAAGTCGTCTAGACCGAGAGCGCTTGCGTGGAATTTTGAATTCGACTCTCCAGCCATGGGTGATAACTGGTGACTTCAATGCCCACCACTACTTATAGGGAAGCTCCAGGGTCAACACTAGAGGTGTAGACAGTTAGTGTCTTTCGCTTCTGAATGTGAACTTATCCTCGTGAATGACGGCAGCCCTACTTATCTGCGTGGATCGGCCTATAGCAGTTGCCTGGACCTCACTTTCGTCTCACGCTCGTTCACACGCAGAGTGCACTGGTTTTCGGATTTGGAAACAAGAGGTAGTGACCACATCCCAATATACCTGAAGATTGACGGCTTTCCAGGTCTCAAGTCCTCCAGAGCGGTCCAGTGCACCGATTGGCAAAAATACAAGTTAATCATGGAAGACTATGTTGGCGCCTCACCTTTCAACCTAGAGGACGCAATAAAGAGTGCCCTACAGTCAACGACGCGTCCGCTTCCGGTGAGTTCATCTCGCACTGATATGGACATTGATCTCGAGAAACTCCGAGCGATTCGTCGTCGTGCAGAACGACGTTATAGGCGCACGAGGTTACTTGATGATCTGAGAGTGGCCAGACGCACACAAAAGAAAATACAGCGTCACATGGACAAGTTGGACAAGCAACAATGGGTATATTTTGCGAGTCTTTGGATCCCAGAAAGCCTCTGTCACTAATCTGGAGAACTGTCCGGGGTCTTCGTACAACCATTACTCAGCGATACCCATTAAAATCTCTGGCACTTCACTTACGCTGCGAAGAGATTGATGTTGCAGATTCCTTCTGTCGAAGGATTGCCTGCGGCTCAAATTCAACTGGGACAAAGACGCCCGACTTTTCTGTATCCTCACGTGATCCCCTAATGGAGATTTTGTTTTCAATGGACGAACTAAAGGCTGCGCTTGCTTTGTGTAGACGTTCTTCAGCGCCAGGACCTGACGGCATCACTTACCGCGCTCTGTGTCACCTAGGAGATCAAGCTCGGCAGGCACTCTTGCAGCTGTACAACGACTCCTGGCAAACTGGCATGGTTCCACAGGAGTGGAAGTCAAGTCGCCTGATTCCACTTCTCAAAGCCGGCAAGTCACCCTTGGACATTTCCTCTTACCGCCCGATTGCCCTCGCGAGCTGTGTGGGAAAAGTTATGGAAAGAATGATTTTAACGCGTCTGGAATGGTACTTAGAGTTCTACGAAATATATCGAGATGCCATGTCCGGGTTCAGACGAGGCCGCTCGTCCCATGACAATGTAGTTGACTTGGTGACATATGTAGAACACCAGAAGGCCTGCAAACGGTTATCTGCTGCTCTATTTCTTGACGTTAAAGGGGCCTACGACAATGTCACCCATGAAGCCATTCTCAGCGCACTAGAAGGAGTGGGACTCGGTGGCAGGATATATACGTGGGTTCAGAGCTACCTACAGAATAGATCATTTCACGTGCAGACAGAGAATGGCCCGACACCCGAGTATTACTGCAGCCGAGGAGTCCCGCAAGGCGGAGTGCTAAGCCCGACGCTGTTCAACCTAACACTCATTGAACTAGTTGGCGAGCAACCAAGCAGTGTACGACTTTCCATTTATGCTGATGACATCTGTGTGTGGACATCAGGTGTGACTCGACTTCAACTTCGCGCTCGACTTCAGAAGGCAGCATCAGTGACATCGTACCACTTACGCAAACAAGGGTTTGAAATTGCAAGTGAGAAATGTGCAGTCGTGGCCTTCACCAGAAAACCAATGTCCGCTTATGGCATATCAATTAACGGGCAGTTGGTGTCATGCAGCCGGAGTCACAGGTTCTTGGGAGTCATAATCGACCGAAACCTGTCTTGGACACCCCACGTAAACTACGTGAAAAAGCGGCTGACTGCCATTTGTCACTTATTCAGGTTTCTTGCTGGGAAAAGTTGGGGAATGTCTGTCGAGTCTATGTTACAGCTGTACAAGGTATTATTTACTGGATTCCTGCGGTATAGCCTACCTGTTATATCAAACACGTGCAAAACGAACCTGCGCACAATCCAAAATATTCAAGCCCAAGCGCTTAGGATATGCCTTGGTTTACCCCGCTGTGCATCGACAGCTGAACCAATTGCCATTGGACAAGACTACTCGATCATGACGCACATCACCATTGAAACGATGCGTACGTACCTCAGGCAACATGCTAGGAATCCTTCCCACCACTTGGCAACCCTCGCTACTGAGAGGCCCCGCACGAAATTTAGTGCAATTGTCTGTGCTCATCGTGCGTCGTTTACGTCAGGTTTTACGCCTGCTGAGAAACTGGTGTATCCTCCGTGGTGCCTGACACTTCCACAAGTACGTGTTTCAATTCCAGGAATACAGAAAAAATCAAATTTGCCTTCATCAGCCCTAAAACAATTGAGCTTGAGCCATCTGCACGAAATGTACAACCACGTGCACACCGATGGTTCAACTACAGCGTCTGGTTCTGGTGGTGCGGTGGTGATTCCAGCTAGAGGAATCACTCTGCGAATCAAACTGTCACATGTCACTACGTCCACAGCGGCAGAACTTGCGGCTTTGCGTGGCGCCATAGAGAACATCAAATCCCAAAGACCGAGTAAATGGGCTGTGTTTTCCGACTCAAAACCAGCCCTACAGAGCATGCAGTCAGTCCTTCGACGAGGTTGCCATGAACAATTAACTTACGAAGTTGTCAAGCTAGTTAACCACGTCACAGAAACAGGCCACGAGGTCAAGTTTCAGTGGCTTCCTGGCCATTGTGGGATCAGTGGCAATGATTCCGCAGATAACGCGGCTCGCATATCGCACCAAGAAGAACACACCCTTCCGATTCCTTTGTCAAGGACTGACGCTGCAAAGCAACTTCGTCACCTGGCACGTAGTCTGAGTCTGCAGGAGTGGAACACCCCAAGCATAAGACATACGAAACTATACCAAATAAACTCTCGACTGGAACTTCGACCTCCATCCGGACTTCGTCGACGTAAAGCTTCACTTCTTTGTCGCCTTTGGTTGGGGGTTGCCTTCACAAAAGCATATAGAACCCCCATCGGATTGACCGACAATGCGGAATGCGACGTCTGCTGCACCAAAGAAGACATCGACCACCTGATATGCCATTGCCCTCGATTTGCCTCTGAAAGACAGAAGCTTTCGGACGCATTGCGACAATTGGACGATCGGCCCCTCTCTGTGCAGATGCTACTGGAACACCGTCATCACCTTTCGTCGGCTCAAAAAGCAGTCAAAGCTGTCTTGTGCTTTTTGAGGACTACAGGCCTATGTGACCACCTTTAACTTTTGTGTAGTGCCACCGCTGCATACGCGCCAGCCGATTGACTGACAATCCTTTTTTTTTCTTTTTTTCTCTCTCTCTCTTTCTCTTCTCTTTCCTCTCTCTCTCTCATCTTTATGCCCCCTTCCTATTCCCCCAGCGTAGGGTAGCAAACCGGGCATGTGCCTGGTTAACCTCCCTGCCTTCCCTCTTGTTGTTTACCCCCCCCCCCTCTGAGCTGTCGTTTGAGGAAAAATCTGAGGTCAAGTGCAGAGATAGCTATGAATGTTTTGGTAGTGTTTATGTGGACGAATCCAGCTAGCTGATCCACCATCACGTTACCTTGGATCTCACGATGCCCTCACCCCCAGCAAACTACGATGTGTTGTTTGAGGGTTTACACTGTGCATAACAGAGAGTAAAGTGAGACAACGACAGGATTTTTGTGCTTTTTCACAGTTTTCAGAGCTTTTACCACACTTAAGGAATCGGTGTAAATTACTGCCTTTTGTAATTTTTATTGTTCAATGTGTTTACCTACCGCAAGTATCGCATACGCTTCTGCTGTGAATATGCTTGCATTAGGGTGTAGAACGCCGGCATGCGAACAGGATGGACCGACCGCTGCATATGACACACAGGAGTGAGACGTCGAGACATCTGTAAAAAATTCCGGACAATTATATTTGTGTTGAAGTTCTAAAAAGTATGGGTCGATATGTGCAATAGGCGCATGTTTAGTGAGTTACACAAAGGACACATTACATTCTATGAGCCGCCACTTCCATGGCGGAAGGTGTGCAGCAGGACACATTAGATGTTGTTCAAGCAGTGGAATACCCGTTTCCTCGGCTATGTCCCTCACATAAATTGAGTAGGGCTTTCTAAAAAATGACGGTTTTCAAATAGCGCAGATCTGGACAAATCAATGACTAGGGAGTATGATGGGTATTCCTTGTCTGCGATCGTTTTGAGGTAATACATAAAAGACATGTAACATCTCCGCAAATGCAGCGACCACTCATTTGATTCAACGTAGAGGCTTTCTACGGGGCTAGTGCGAAAAGCACCCGTAGAGAGTCGAATGCCCAAATGGTGGATAGGATCAAGCATTTGCAAAGTGCATCGTGTTGCAGACTGATAGACGATCACACCATAATCTAGACGTGTTCGTATGAGGCTTTTGTAAAGATTCATAAGACATTTTCTGTCACTTCCCCACGTTGTGCGTGTCAACACTTTCAGAATATTTATGGTTTTTAAATAAACACTTGTTTTTGCGATTTTCGATGTGGGGTACAAATGTTAATATCATGTCTAAAATTATACCTAAAAATTTCTGTTCGGATTTCACTGGTAGCCACCGACCGTGCAAGTCAATTATCAAATATGGTTGGAGACCTCTCTTTCTTGAGAATAGAGTGCATGTGCTCTTTCGTGGGTTAAGTGTGAACCCGTTCTCATCAGCACACTTTGTTTTCTTATTCAAGCCAAGTTGGACTTGCCGTTCGCATATTGCAAGGTTGCATGATTTTAAACCTATCTGCAATTAGTCGACATATGCGCAATAAAACATATTGTGTGGAATGTAGGAGTGTAGGCTATTCATTTTTATAATAAAGTGTGCAATTTAGTACACCACCTTGCGGCACTCAAGTCTCTTGGACAAATGTTTTAGACAAGACCTCCCCCACTCGGGCATGAAAAGTGCGATTCGACAAATAACTTTCGATTATAGTCAGCATACTACCTCGCACACCTAGTTGTGAGGGGTCTCGCAGTATGCCAAAGTGCCATGTGATGTCATACGCCTTTTCTATTTCGAGGAATACCGAAAGGAAGAGTTGTTTATGGACTTAGGCGTCACGGATTTGTGCCTCAATGCGTAATAGGTGGTAAGTGTTCGATCTACCTTCGTGAAATCCACACTAGTATGGGTACAGTAGGTTGTTTGTTTCCAGGAAATATATTAGTCTATGGTTAATCATCTCTTCGAAAAGCTTGCAGAGACAACTTGCGAATGCGATCGGCCTGTAACTCACTACAGAGGACGAATCGTTACCATAATGGTACGACAATAGTCTCTTTCCAAGAAGGAGGGAACTCACCGGAGAACCAAATGGTATTGTACGGAGAAATGAGGTTTTAGAGTTTCGAGAAGAACGTTTTTTAACATTTCATAGACCACGCGGTCTGAACTCGGGGTGGAGTTATACAGCTATTTAGCGATGTCTGTAACTCATCCAAGCTGAAAGGTTGTTTGTATGACTCATTCTTTGTGCATTTTCTTTTCTGGTTTCCGCTTTTCTATTCTCGTTTTGTACTGCTGGAAAGCTTGGGAATAGTGCGATGAGCTGAAGATGTGCTTGAAGTAAGCGCCTAGAGAGTTCGCCTGGTCTTCCAAGCTGTTTCCTTGAGTGTTTACAAGAGGCAGCAAATGCACTTGTCTTCCAATCACCTTACTAACCCTTTTCCAGACTTTACCCTCTTGTGTATATGAGATAATGCCTGATAGAAATTTGTGCCAACATCCCCTTCTTGCATGTTGGTGTGTCCTCCTCTCTTGAGACTTTGTTTTTTTTTAATTTGTAAGATTCTCCGCTGTCGAAGAGCTACGGAGCAACTTGCATGCTTTAGTTTGCTTCTTGCGAGCATTTTTGCACTTGTTGTTCCACCGTGGGACACGTGGTTTGCTGGGCAGTCCAGATGTTTGAAGGATGCATTGAATTTCAGCATCAGTCAAAAAAATTGCCCGCAGCTTCCCTCGGGGGAACACTGAGGAGGATGCGGAGCATATAATTGGTTAACGGGGTGTTAAAGTGCGACTTACTTGGGTCGATGGCTAAATTGGTTAACGTGGTTGTGAAATGGGGTGTTAAATTGCGACTTACCTGGGTCGATGGCTAAATTGGTTAACGTGGTTGTAGGAGGGGGTGTTAAATGAGTGAACACGTACACACGTATGCGAAAGGGCGGCGCTGGTCGAAGGGACGTCGATCATTGTGTTTGTGGATTCGTTGGCATTCATTTCACGGCGACTTCGGACGTCGACGCGCCGTACAAACCAACGGACGAGCGGCAACTGAGCGAGCGAGCGCCGACCTTGAGTATATATACAGCGCGACGGCGCATGCGCTGTCAGCTGTCGAATGTTCTCGAAGGAGAAGCGCGCGCGTGGCACAGATGGCGACGGCGCGACGGCGCATGCGCTGTCAGCTGTTGAATGTTCTCGAAGGAGAAGCGCGCGCGGCACAGATGGTGGGCGACGGCGCGACGGCGCATGCGCGCGCGTCAGCTGTCGAATGTTCGAGAAGCGGTGCGGACGGCGCACTACAAGGCGCGAGTATAAGATGCTTCCGCATCTAAAAAGCCGTAAAGTACTCTGCAGCTTCATTTACGCTTAAACATGACAAGTCAGTCCTACTTAAACTAGTAATCTTATAAAACTGATCCCAATCAACTTTTTCTATGAGCCATTTGGAAACCTATGAAGGACATTCATTTAATACTGGTGTGCTCAATATAATAGGAAAGTGGTCACTTCCAAATAGATTTCTATGATTTTTCATTGGAGTACGTATAAAAATGATCTAGATGCAATGTTGAGGTTTATTAACGAGTAAGTATTGTAAGCAAGGTGGTAATAAGTTTGCTCTTTGCTATTCAACAGACAGGCACCTGATGAAAAGAGCAACTGTTCGATGAAACGACCTCGTGTATCACAGCGACAGTCACCCTATGAACTGCTGTGTGCATTCAGGTTCCCAAGGAACAAATAAAGTTCTGGTAGCTCATCTATTAAAGGCTGGAATTCTTGTTTTTTACGTTGTTGTTGTGGGGTTATGTATAGAGAGCAGATGATGACGAGTGTATTCAACAGAACTGCTTGAACAGCCACTGCCTTTAGGGATGTTAGTAGTGGTACATGAGTACATGCTGCTCCTCGATTAACAATAATGGCTAGACCACGAGATGAGGCTACATCATTTCTGTCCTTTCAGAACATGACATATTGACGCAAAACATTTGTATTCGTGAATTTTTTGTGTGTTTCTTGTAAACACAGCCCTTTTGGAGAATGTTTGTGTAGGAGTTCTTGGACATCGTGGAGGTTTTGAAGCAGTCCTCTGACGTTCCATTGTAAATTTTGTGCTTCCATTTTGGAAGTAAAGATGGGCTGTGTGTACGAAATGAGTGTAGCTAGTGTCTAAAAAAAGTGACTTATTTTACAGAGCCTTTGGGAAGCGCTTTAATAACTGTTATGTCTTTTTTGGGGCGGTCGAGGGGACATCGCCGCTCCTTTGGCGCAGTCTGCGCCGATGCACCAGAAGTGTCCATCGCCTCAGTTGAGGCGCCAGACAGGAGTGTTCTTGGTGTAGGCTTCATCGCGATGGACGGAGCCTTCGACCCCACCAGGCCGGAGGTCGAGGGGACCTCTTTAGTTCTGTGATGCCCTGGCTATTGCCAAGATTCACAGGGGCCTTCGGTGGGGCTGTGTCGAGGGAGGGTGGGGCAGTCGAGGCGGCTCCCCCATGGGGGCTTATGACATTTGCCTCGGCACGCTAGGCGTGGTCCAAGGCATTGCCGAAAATCATAATGGTGCAGACCCCCTTCGCACTACATCGGCGTGCAACGTGTTCCCTGCATAATGCGTGGAAACGCGCTGCCGCGCTTCACGCAAGCTTATGTTCAATTTGAACGTTGTGGTTCTTATTTCTTCTTCTCTTTTCCAGGCCACGCATGACCTGGAATATGCGGGATGATCACCCTCGCAGTTTGCACTGAGACCTTCTGAATTACAATAATCGTCAGCAGAATGGCTTTTGCTGCCGCATTTTGCGCAGGTAAGCTGCCCTCGACAGTTCTGCGAGCCATGGCCGAACCACTGGCACTTGAAGCAGCACCACAGGTTTTGGATGTATGGTCTCACTGGCAGTATTAGACAACCTGTTGCTATTTCTGTGGGGAGTGTGGCAAATCTGAAGATAAGTATGAGGTATTCCGTGGGAGTTTCTTTGTTGTATCTTCGTATCTTTATGCGTTGCACATCTATGACATTCTCGTCCTTCCATCCTATCAAAAGTTCTTCGTTGGAGAGATCCATCAGATCGCCATCTGACATGACTCCTTTCACAGTTTTCAAAGTACGATGTAGTGTGATGGTTATGGGCTGATCACCGAATGCTTTTAAGTTATGCAGTCTCTGATATTGTAAGTGGTCTTTTAGTTCTAGCAGGAGGTCTCCACTGGCAGTCTTGGTCGCTTTTTCCTGGCGCCTAGAGTTTCAATAGGGCACTTTGGCACTAGAAAGGGCGAAACATTTCTGGCCTACTTTTCTTTCACTTTTAATTTATTTGGAAAGCTTTCTTTGTTTGTCGGGAGCAATTGAAAAAAAATTCATTAGTGCGCCACCTATATAAGGGGCAATCAATTTGGGGAGGGCTAGGGGATCCCATCAAGGTGTGTAATTTGCTCGGCAGACATGCCACCCATTGAGCTTCGAGCCCAACAAGGAGACGCCGTGAGACTCGAAGGAAACACGAACGCCAGCTGCACATACCCACTATAACCAAATATGAGATAAACTCAGTTGGTTACGCCACACAAGGTTAACCCTTACCGCCAGGAAAAAGTGAAGTAAGTGGAAGAGAAGAGAGGACAGGAAAGAACAAAAGTGAGAGAAAGGCGAAGATCTGAGAGGAGAGGGAGACAGAAAAAGGCGACTGCCGATTCCTCTAGGTGGGTCAGGCCAGGGGTGCCATCTACGTGAAGCTGGGGCCGAAGGGGTGTGTTGTCTCTGCCAGGGAGCCTTAAAGGGAGATGCGGGTCGAAAACGCAAGTTTTCAAAATTATTGTTCTTTTTTCACTTTCGCCTGTTTTGATAAGTTTGGTACCTCTACTGTTATGAAAAAATACATGTCGAGACTTCACTGAAGATGCTTTAAAATTGCATCTAAAGAGCACACGGTGCCTGTTAAAAGGTTTAAAGTGTGCAGTCTTCGAGCACTTTGCCACTGATGATGCACCGCCGCTCGTCATTGTCGATCACATGAGGCGAAGAGTCAAGCCTCACTCTTCAAATAACGAGAGTTTTCATCATTAATGCAGCGCAATAAATAATAAAAAGAAGCACGCTTCCGCGCAATTTTCGAGCGCCACTACTGGCTCATCACGTGGTACGGATCAGGGACCTCAATTGGCCGCTGCGCGCACCTGTATGTGCTGTGAAGCATATTTGCGTGGTCCATGTCTTGTCGAGCAGCGCAGCTGAAC
>WOVY01001103.1:520000-537500 GCA_013436015.1 Rhipicephalus annulatus | reverse complement strand
TACTGTATGTCCTCTATGAAGTGTAGCGCACGGCTGTTGGTGGCGTTCGGGTAAGGCATTGCAGATACGGCCAGAGAAAAGGTGAAAAACTGGGCTCTGTATAGGCCTCCCATCTGACAGAACGCGGGTGCCTTCAGAAGAAGAATGGCGATTTTGGCTAGTTGGTTTGAATTCATAGTAATAAGGGCTGCAGCGCTCGTGTTGTCCTCTTTGCCTTCCGTGCCTCGACTTTCGTCTGTTTCTTCTAGCACATTCGTGCTCGCGCTGCAGCCCTTATTACTATGCCTTCAGAACAGTTGCAGAATTTTGTGACCAGAACTGCCACAGACTGATTACAAGGAGATAGTTTTCCTCATGTTTTTTTTTTTGGGGGGGGGGGGTATTTAAACTTATTCGTGACTTTTTCAGTAAATAGAATGTCGCTCCTGTACTACCCTAGTTTGGTGAAAAGCACACTGGAGTATATGGTATACGGTATGGAGAACTTTATTATCAGACCGGAGTGCCCCTTCAATATTGGCGCGGTGCAACACGAACGAAACACCGGTACACCTTGGACAGCAAAAACATCTTGCTCGTCTTCGAATATCCACAGCACCAGTAAACGATATCCGTGAAAATCCCGTCATCGTTGTCGTCCGTGCATAGTATACTGCAAATGTTTTACACCCTTAAGGATGTAATTTAGTCCTATGGGCAACACCTTTTTAGTCTGTTTAAAAACACCCTAAATTGTAAGGTGTAAGGAGGCGTTACACCATACCTTTTTAGTTGTTTATTAGCACCTCCAAACCATGAATGTTAGGGCAAGCTACACCCGTGCGACGAGGGTGTAACACATAAAAACATCCTTGAAACGATGGCAGTTACTTGTATAAGCATACTTGGTCAAATGAAGCGCAAATAACGGGGCAACAAAAGGAGATACACTAAGAAAGAAACGATTCGTTCTGTGTGTCTCCGCTTTTGTTGTCCCTTTCATGGCACTCTCCATTCCATCAAACATGCATCACCAACTGGTCCAAGCCACTACTGTGTGTCTCCACACACGCGTCATTAAAACGCTCCCCTTTCTCCCGGTTAGAGTGATTTCGCCGAGAATTCACTTTGAAGGGAGTTCTTTGTCACCTCACACATATTAAAATAGAACTAAGTGATGAGAAACTAAATCTTCCAGGACAAATGCATTACTTGAAAGGAACATTTACTGGGCCACTGACTTGATGGTCGCGAGTTCGATACTATAGCGTGGGTTTGATGGAGGTGAAATACTAGAGACCTGTGTTCTATGCAATGTGAATGCACATCGAAGAACCCCAGATGGTCAAAATTTTCGCAGCCCCTCCCCCCCCCCCCCCGACGGCTTGCCTCAATAATATCGTTGTTTTGGCTCGTACCGATAACCCCAGATATTATATTATTATTGAAATGTGCATCAATTGCAATTTGAGAAAATCGTTTTAAGGAAAACGCGTAAAATCAAGCTATGAGTACACATGTGTACTGCCTATGCTCATGACTGAAAGAGGTTTAATAGCTCCAAGCTACGACGTAATGTCTAAACAAAGGCAAGGACAGTTTAAGTCACTTTGAGGTCTCTCAACTGGAACTTATGGTGGTCAGGGCTCAAAGTTTAGAAATTCAAGCATCGCCAATCGACAAGCATCGCCAATCAAGCAATCGACAGTGAGCCGTAAAGACTGACGTGGAAAGTGACTCAACGTCAATCCGTGCTACATACAACAAACGAGCTTGCGTGGTTTATCTCTCACGAAACCAGCATGTTATGCTCATATAGCTGCAGTTAAAAAATGCATATGTGAGCAAAGTGAGGTATTACGCTATAGTTGGTTTTTCGTGATTAAACAACTGCGCTACGTTGCTGCAAAATAAGAAGTTAGGGAGGAGACATGAAACAAAGTGGACAATACAAGTGCAGTTGCGTTTCTATTACACCCTTCTTGTATCTCCTTCGTATTAACCACTGCTTCTATCCTTCTTATAAACCGGCGCTTCATATACGTTTCTGCGCTGACGTAACACAGTCTCTGTTCTGTGCACTAGTGCATTACTCATGCCAGTTTTTCCTCTTTTTTTCAAGCACCTATGACACTTATATTTTTATATGCTGTCACAAGTGTGTTGCGACAATTCCGTGTTCATTTTCTGCTTCTTAGAAGAGAAATTATCATTTTGCTGTTTCTTAGAAGAGAAATTATCATTTTGCTGTAGTAGCATGTAATTAATCTACACAGCTTGATCTAGCACATTTCAATTTTCATAACAATTTTAAATGAAGGAATATTTTTTTACTGAGTGATGGTGTGCCTTTAATATATCGGAAGTCGCAAAACTATAATCCGGCTTTAACTGCAACAGCGCTCCTTGCGGTCAAAAGAAAAAAGACTGTTTCCGTTCGAGAAAACGGGTGGCCCTAAGAAGCTTAATTTTGCTCGGTGTTGGAGAAAATGGGGGGAAAAAGAGCCCTCGCAAGAAAGATTGCACCTGTAACTCTTTGTCACACGTTGTTATCACGCAACCTACTTGACCGTACAAGGGAGAGAGTGAATTGCAATTAAACAATCATCTTATAAGTTGAATAATAAGTATAGTGCAGACGTTTTGCCAAAATATAGGTAGCCTATACCACCAGAAATAGTAGTCAGAAACCATTGTGGCAGCAGAAGGAAATGGGACGATCTCTTCTGCTGCTTTTGTTCGGTAGCACCTTCCTTAATCCTGAACACTCACCAACTGAAGTTTCCCAGTTTAATGAATTATTTCTGTTGTAAGTGGTACCAAAAGACACATTCCCGCTGCCACATTTTGTTTACCTTCTGTTTGCGTCAACGTGGGCGAGTGCACTGTGTTTCTTCTCCTCTAAGTATACGCCTTGAAACAAACACAAGGTCCCACCGTGTTTAGTCGCGCGTCCCTTCAACTGCAGTGTTATCTCATTTCCGATCCACTAACTAGTCAACCGGAAGTTCATAACTGTCAGCACACAGTCGATGGTGTCGCCAGCAGCCGTCGACAACCGCGGAAAACGCTACCCGACCGGCAGCGCATTTACTGCGCTTATCGCACGCACTTGTTTGCCAGAGGTCCACACACTCGAGTGGGGACAATGAAAGAGCGACTCGAAACGGGGGTCGCGCCCGAGCGGGCGAAACTTCTCGGAGGTGTTGCTTCCGCCGGGCCGTGGGTCGTCCCAAAACGGTCTGGCCCGACCACCACGGGTCGTTCGTTATACCTCGCGCGCATCGCACCGCGTGTGTGGGAACAGCAGCAAGGCCCGCAAGTAGGGCTCATTTCCATTTCGCCCCGTGAGTCATCGGCACTGCACAGATAAACGACGCCGAGCCGAATGAACGAGATCGGCATCTGTCCTCTCGAGTCGCGAAAGTCCCCGGAAAATGTTTCTCACGCCCGTTGTTGCAGTGTTTCGTCTACTGCGCACTTTACAGGCTCAGTTAGCATGAAACTCTGGAAGCGCGGCCATCCAGAATGAGAAGCCCCAAGTTGCACATTCATTTTTATTTCCTTATTCCCTATGGTGTGGGTGGAAGAAGAAATCCGACAGCCCAAGTGGGATGCAAAACTGGCAATAATCTAAGTTAGGTGCAGAAAGCATGACGCCGCCGAAGCGCAGTGACAACAGCACAGTAATAATTCTCCTAGCATGCATCGAAGACCTCTCCAAAGCCACGGAGATGGGGAGTGAAAAGATAAGTAGAAGGTTAATTGTGAAGTGTTGGGTTCAGATATGCACTTTCAGACGTCACGTGCCCATTCATTGCTATAGCGTGTCTTTTGAACCGGCCACCAGGTGATTAGAAAAGCAGGGAAAAGGAATTGGTGCTCGTTGTACTGTGCGTACCGCTGCGATGGCTAGGGTTTGCAACATCGTCTGCTTCTTATACTTGCAGACGTACTCGGTTATGTGACAGATTCGGTCACACGACTTCCCCGAAGCTTGCAACGTGTTTTTTCAGGAGCTATTATTGCAGTTATTGATTTCGATTCCGAGCTTCGAGACAATCTGAAGAACACATCTAAGAGAGACAGAGAGAGAAACGAGAAAAAAGGAAGGCAGGGAGGTTAACCAGATGCTAGAACACATCTAAGAGAGTGAGCATGTCATGTAGAGCCTAAACGTTGCGAAGGATTAGAGGCTCAGAAGTGCTGTTCCCAATTTATTTATTTATTTATTTATTTATTTATTTATTTCATCTCGTATTTACCGCATTGTAGACGCAAGGGGGAAAACTCTTTCAAATAATAAAAGAACGTGTGCCAGAAATTGTAGACGGAATGCTGACCTAAGGTGGTGACGTAGAGGTCATTTCAATACAGAGAGAGAGAGAGAGTTATGCAGGCAGAAACAAGTAATTGATAAAACAAATGTCAAAAACCTACATAAAAGGAGAACGTGAGATAATTGAAAGTAATCGTTGATTACTTAGTGTGATCTGTCAAGTGTAGTAACAATAGCAGTGGAGGTGAGCGGCTAAATTTTAAGTAAAAAGATTAGTAACATATTGTGGTCTTTTTTTTTTGGTAATATGAAAATTGTAAGGATGATTGAGGTGAGTTGACAGAAAAGATGTGAGTTGCATATGGCCCAATTTTAGTACACCATTGTGATCTGAGATCTTCTCTAGACAAAAAAAAATAATGAATCAAGAGAGCACTAGAATTTAGATATATGTATTCACTCGCGTACTAGACAAGCTTCCTATGTATATGTGCGGGCCACGCGTACCATCACGCACCTTCAACGCATTCGCACCTGAATCAATCTACAGCTGTTCTTCGAAGTAGGCAGCCTTAAGAACATCATTCGCTAAGACACATTCCCTCCGCTACATCACCGTGTATGTTGTCGTAAAAACCAGCACTTCCGCCCCGCCGTTCTGCAGTCGCGCATGATGAGAGCCTGGCATTCCGCAATCCGTGCGCAGGTAACAGCAGTGGAAGGAAGAGATGCTGAGGGGTGGCTGACGGCCTCGGGAGCAGGCAGCCGCTAATTCTCCACCCGGATCGCTGTAAACAAGTTTGCACGGGGGCATCGGGGCGGGTCGGCGCCTCAGCCGCCGCTGCAGCCGAGAACTGACGGGGGGACTTCTCGAAGAATGCGGCGTCACCTCCCCGCGAGCAGAGCTTGTAGCCCCGTTGCCACGAAGCAGCCGCACGACGAGGCCGCGGGCAGCACCACCCCGCCCCCATCGCGGGGCGCAGCAATACACAACGCTTCTTCACGCGCAAACGGCCCCGTGCTGTACCCAACAGATATATCTTTGGGCCGGGTTTACAAAGTTCCTGTTTCGTAAGCGCCCTTTCACAGTGACAGAATGCATTATCTAATGACATGTCCAGTGGGCGGATTTCCTAATGTTTTCTCGTGCGAACATTCCTAAAGCAAGATGTTTTTGTGAATGCGAGCCCTGTTGTTCTCGGAGGCTGGGTGAGTGGCTTTCGCTCGGAGCGGTGTTCTAGCCATACATGGTTTCGGTGTTTGTAAACAAACTGGCTCTCGCCGAACGGCCTACCCCAGCATACTTCCAGTATGGAACTTTCGGTGGTGTTTTTTCAATGGTTCCGGCGGTGCTCTCGTGGTGTGGTTGAATTTTCTGCTCTATCAAGGTCTGACGCATTCCTTGGGGTGTGTTTCGAGCAACGTCTGGCAGCTGCAGAAGGGGCTCGACGTTCACAGGAGGTACAGGCGCGGCCAGTGCTGTAGGTAACACGGCTCGCGTGGCTGACGGGCACCGCGCAAGATATCCGTCGTGGCGTTCCGAACTTCCGATGGGCACGGCCCCATGCTCAGTGTTACCTCTTACAGTGGCCGCGCCTATACAGACAGAATATACCTAAAATGCAGTAGAAGTTCCTCAGCGCACTTAATTGGGCCAGTTGGTTCTGCATGTCGACGATGTGGATGCGCTTTGAAGACGCGGACAAAGAATTGACAGCGCACACCTGTCTTTTCCCTGTCCACGTCTTCAAAGTGCACTCACATCGTCCACATGCAAGAGAAGAGTTGCCCCAACCGTAGAAAAGTTGTGCAATTCCGCTTTTCGACTAGAACTGAAAACCTTCCTTCTGTCGAACCCCGAATATATTTTTGTTTTCATCTAACAACACTACCTCGGGGAAAACGCTTATTTCTGCACCTGTGTCACACCGGGAACTTTTTATAGAGGTCGAAGGTGAATGGAATCAGTCGCGATCTGAAGTGTTCGTGTGACTGAGAAATCATAAAATGTACTGATTATTATGGTTTCCCCACGAGCAAGCTATATCCATGAATCAAACTTTCAAGTTGAACCTACCTAAACCTACAGTTCATGTTTACACCACAAAATAAAATAGCTAGAATGCGGCGATGTTCATTAGTGACAGAAATACAGGCTATGATTGATTTGCTCGCACAGATAATAGCCCACGCACCGATGTCGCTTTCAAAAAAAATCATATGCAACGACAACAAAACGCGGGCATTGTGCGGGAATCCATTTTCAGTGCCGCTACTTTGTGTACAATGTTTATTCGAACAGTACACATCATTGATGTCGCTCAGACTATAAAATAAACACGTTTGCGATGGATTTTCAGTGTTAGCTTTCACGTTTTGCTACCCATTTCATGTGCCAGTACACTTATCTGCCTCGGATGGAAGACGACAGTCACCGATGTGTTCCCGGTAACCGGGGGCCTTCGACTATAGTCTAACGTCTGAGTATCACCTTTATGCCATTAGTCTGTTCTAAGCTTTACATTGACTATAATGGAGGGGGCAGAACAAACCTACGCGCTCTTAGTGGAAATCCAGCTCTCTCACGTGGTCGCTGCAAAGTAGGCGCTCTTTCTATCGTCGTCTGTCTTAAAACAGAACGTTCTGGCTATAGCATATAAAATTAGTACAGGCTTGCAGACTGCATCCTGGCTTGACACAGCTATACTCAGGTTTCCAGCACTTCATCCAAATAATTTTGTCCACATAAAACATCGGAACACAAGCAACTGCGACCAGCAACAAAGACTAAAACCACGCAAAAACAAGCTAAACCGGAATTTTCTAGGGATAATTTCCCGGTGAACGCACAATGTTGCCAGAGACTGGCAGGCTCTGGCGAAATAAGATGGCTTGCACGTGATGTCATAGACGCTGCTTCGGAAAATAAATGGGACTCCACTATGGCGGCTTTGATGAGAAACGAGTTGCGTCTATGTGAAAATGACGCAGCGGGAACGTCTCTGTGCGTGAATAATGAAAGAACCTGCATGTGATGGTTTTATAACACTGATGTGACATAGATAATGTCAGTTCCCCAGTTGCTGGTGCTCCAACATGGCGCTTTCAGTGACGTTAGTGCAAACCATCTATAGAACAAGTGCCATCAGTGACTCGTCAGACCCTTTACATCTCGATGGCCATGCACTAAAGTTAGAGGAATGCTACATCACTTTTAAAGCTGTTGCTCGGGAAGGTTAGAAGAAAACAACGTATTGTACACGGGCCGATAGCTAACTTTCACGAAAGGCATGGTGTACACCAAGGTGAGAACTATCAAAAAGGTTCTTGTTTATAAGTCACGTTTTTCATTGGCCGGCAGCCCACGTACTGGCATGCACAGCTTCGTGACTGGCTAGACTTTTTCTGCTAACAGTACTATATTGTGAGACCGTTTTCTGAACATGGCCCCATATTTGTTGTGTGTGCGTGTGGGAATACCACTGATTATGTTGAAAAGCTTAAGGGGACAGCCTCATGCTCATTTAGACGCATGAAACGCGCGCCCGCTGGACGTGTCCCTATAAAGAATGCGTTCGGTCAACTCGAAGCATTTCCTGCGAAACTTCGTTGTGGGCATGCATCACACTGAAGAAGCTAAGCTAAAGAGAAAAATCCGAAACGCTCACTTCAGTCGCACAAGTCACTATCCCCCTCCCTCCTTTCTCTTCTTCCCCATCTTTCTGTCTGCCATGACTTGCAGACCTCGTCAACTCGCAATCATTTTTTTTTTCACAACTTATATATCAACTGAGAATTGTCAACATCGCTACAATATTCAGGAGAACCATTTCAATTAATATGAAGGTATGTACTAGGGCACACGTCTTCATAGTTGCTTTCTTCAAAGGGAATGCTGCTTTTTTTTTCCTAGCAAACGCTCGCGTTTTCACTACTTTTGTTAGATATGTTTTTGCTCCACAAATATATTGCCAGAGCTAACGAGCCAATTGCCTCTTCTTGCTCTGTACACGCTTATTCACGGCGAAACGAAATTATGACACATTGTAATGTATTGTTTTTTCTAATATTTCACAGCAGTGAATGTGAATAATTATGATTATACTTATTTGACAAGCATTCCTGATGAGTAATTTTTTTGAACAGGCTAACAGTATGTTGCGTGAAAAAAAATATTTTGTTTTCGTATGCAGAAATTCAGCAAGAATAGGTCACACAGCGTCGGAAAGGACGTTCACTATATACGTAGAAAAAAATAAAAGACGCTGAAAGTTCTTTTCACTATATTTCTCATTTAGACGTTCTAGCCGCAGTTGCACACATGCTTTCTAGTTGTAGATGGCACATACACTGTTCTGAATAACTGTGCAGATGATTGCGGCGCTACATTTTCCCCATTGTATATAGCGCAGCGCAGCCGCTTGCCAGTCATTCCACACTGCGTTTTAATGGTGGGACTGTTTATAACATCGTTTCATGTATCCAGTATCACGAAAACTATCACCATCATCACACGTGGGTATGTGCCACAAAAGTCGAGTGAATCCAGCTTACTCGACTAGAAATGAAGAAGGCAACAGTAGCCTATCAGGTAGCTGCGAAGCCTTCGAGCCATCGTCAGAGCATCGCAGTCCTTGTCAAAGAAGAGTACCGCGGGTGAGGACGATGAGACAAAGATGGAGACCAAACTTGATACAACTTCACTACATTAAAGTTCAAGATAAGTTCAACCTCCGTGCAGCCTATTCCTGCCTGGATATAGCAGTATATACGCATGAGACAGATCATCTTCGCTGTGCATTGATAATTCCAAGGCTTAGTGCAAGCGAACCTAGTAACCAGGGTGCAAGTTTTTAGCCATTTTTTTATCACTCTCATGCTTCTACAGATCATACAGCTACGAGAACCACCAGTTCGTCATCATTCATCACTGTCACCGGGCAACCCTCATATGCCACGATGTAGAACGGCGGCGGCGTACCGGATCCAGTCAAGATGGTGGTGAGAGCATGCACAAGTGCATACTGTTGTGACCGGCGCCGGAGCTGAAGAGGGAGCGGCGCTCCTTTAATCTTCAAACAAGTAACCGAACGACCGGCTGCCTACTGTTAGGACCGGCGCCAGGTCTGACAATGGATCGGCGTTCCTTTTGATGTTCCTTTTTAGTCGCCAAACGGGTTGGCGGCCTGTGTCCGCCATGTATTGTTCCCCCCTGGCCGGAGGGTGCGGCGTCTTGCCGCCACGACACCGTGAGCAGTTCGGGAGACCACAAGTGCAGCTTCTTCTTTGGAAGATGACGGCGGCGGCGGCGGCCGGAAATCGTCCCGCTAATTGAACGAGTCGTTCGGCGACCATTTGAAGCTTGTTTACGGCGGCCCTTTCGATGGATGCAGTCATCAACTTCAGACCCCTCGCCCAGCGACACCCCTTGACGAGGAGGAGCCACGTTCGTGCCACATGGCCGTGCAGTGACCACGCTTCAATTTTGAACGTTCACGTGGACCGTGCGTGCTCGTCACCCTCGCGGGTAATGTGTGATCCGTGGTTGGACGGTGCCCTCTGTACGCGGTCCCCGATCTAGGGATCTGGGGAGGACAGACCCTTTATAATGAGCCCCCACGGCTCATTCGGTGTGCTTTTTTTCGAGAAGAGAACCAGGCAGAACAGAGCAGAACCGAGCAGAACCATGTAGAACCAAGCACCATGGAGCGCTATGTTAGGAGTCATGTAGAGGCCTGCCACGTTTGAGGGCTCACCGTGTAGGGAGTTCGCAATGTATATATTGTAAATAAACCCTCTTCAAGTCTCTCTTCCTCCTGCCTCGACAACTTCATCCCGGACCCCCGGTGTCTGGAAACCCCGGTCGCAACAACTGGTGGCAGCGGTGGGATACGAGTCTGCGACGGAGAGCGACATGTACCGGAGGCCAGCCGAAAGCCCTGGAACTCGGCGGGATCGAAGCAGCGTACCACCACCGCACGTAATGGGGTGAGTGCCTGGCTTTGTGCTTGAGATATATCGAGTCTTTTAGCCTAGATTCGTTAAAAGATAGATATAACCAACAACTGCCTGGCCACTGTGGTTGTTATCTCAGCACAAGGCAGCACTGGATGATTATCTGAGCAAGTACGCTAAAGCAGGAAAGCTTAAATGATTCAATAGGAACAAGTGGTAATGTTTCAAAATTTCTAAGGGTACGTTGCGGGTTAAATTTTAGGATGTTGTAAAAAGCAGGAGTGAAAAATTAACAAGAAAAAGTAGAGAGGGATGTTGGCCACGTAGTGCTACTTGGGTGCTTAAGCTTGTGGTCTCCGCTGTGAGATTTGCCAGGCTTCAATTTCTCTAGACCCAGAATTGAAACGCTGGTGGGTTTGTGTTTTGTCACAGCTGAGCCAAAGCAAAGTAGTCGCCATGGATCTTACGAGATTGACAAGAGAGAACCTGCTGAACCTGTGTTGGGATCTGGAGCTAGATTTTAATGATGATATGCCTGCTTCTAAACTCCGCGAAGTGATTCTCGAAAGCAATAGTGACAATGAGGAAATCGAGCACTTCGGGAATATGTACTTATTGGACCAGGAGGAGGAAGTACAAAGGGCGCAAAGAAAGGAAAGATGGCGCCAGGAGGAATTGGAAGCTGAGCGCAGGCATGAAGAACATATAAAAAGGATGCAGGAATTAGATGAAGAGATAGAAAGGCTTAATTGTGAATTGGTGGCATTGCAGCAGAGTGGTCAATCCATAGATGTAGCGCACGAACGGTGCGATGTAGCGGCGGTGCCATTTAAGACCGAAGCGAAGGCTACAGGTCAGACATCTGTAGATGAAGTGCACGAACGGTGCGACGTAGCGGCGGTGCCGATTAAGGCCGAAGAGAGGGCTACAGGTCAGAAATTTGCAGATGTACCGCACGAACGGTGCGTTTCAGCAGCGGTGCCGTTTAGGGCCGAAGAGAGTGCTGCGGGTCTGATATCTGTAGATATAGCGGCGGTGCCGTTTGAGGCCAAAGAGAAGGCTAGTGCCTGTAAGGGAATGGAACAGGTTTTAACCCATTCTGAGGGAAAAGAGCTCGCGGTCACAGCAGGGTGTGAGGGTTCCGTGGTGGTGGAAACGAAGTTAAGATTAACAGAGTGTTCCATCGAACCTTGCAGCCCTGTAGACCATGTTGATGAGCGTCAGAGGCGGACGAAAGGCTCCAGGTTTGGCACCAAGGAATGTGCCAAACGGAGAAAGCGTCCGAAAAACAGAAGCGCGGCAAGGCTCGCGATCAGCGCGGCGCGTTTGACGAGGACCTTCAAACGGCGTGGCGGATTTGCGAGAAAAGGCCCGTTGTCTTCTCTGACTGGCTTAAATCGCATGCGTCTGAGCGGCCGGAGAGTAAGGAACAGAAGTGCGCAATCTACGCGGCCGCGGTCTAACGATGAACTGATAGGCAATCATCAGGACTGGGCGCGCGAGATGGCGGAGGAGCATATCGGTGATGAAGAACGTCAGAGTAGGACGAAAGGCTCCCAGGTCCGCACAAAGAAGCGTGCACAGGGGAGAAAGCGTCCGAAGGGCAACAAAAAGGCAAAGCTCGAGATGAGCACAACGCGTTTGAGTAAGGGTTTCAAACGGCGTGGTAAAATCGCGAGAAAAGTGCCGTTGTCATCTCTGACGGGTCTGTATCGTATGCGTCCGAACCGCCGGAAAAGAAAAGCGCATCGTACGCGGCAGTGTTTGAAGGATAGATTGCTAGGCAATTATCCAGACAGTCCGCGCGAAAAATCAGATGAGCATGTGGGTGCTGGTGAGCATCAGAGATGGGCGAAAGGCTCCGTAGACGGCACCAAGAGACGTGCAAAACGGAGAAAGCGCCGTAAAAACAGGCAGGCAAAAATCGCGACGCGTTTGAGGAATGTATTCAAACGGCGGAGCGAAATTTCAAGAAAGTTGCCGTATCACAAGCGTCCAAGCGGCCAGAGAACAAAGAAAAGAGAAGCGCATTGTGTGCGTAAGTGGTCGAGGGGCAAGAGACCCTTCCGTTGTTCTCGCGGTGCATTGGACGGGGTGCGGGGCAAAAGAGTCGGTGGTTTTCGAGGGGCAGGAAGCGACAGCAAGTCGGCTTCGAGGAACGTCGCGGGGTTCGGTAGCAGGGCGATTGACGCGTGTTGTAGACCCCGCTTCTCGAGAAAATCGTTCCGGGCGCGACCACCGCGAGTTCGACTCAGAGTTGTTGCGAACAGCTGTTAGCCTCTCGGAAAACGTCGACTCGGGACTGTTGAAAGGAACATTTTGTTTGTTTTTGTGATTTTGTAAATAACTCGTTTGTACTTTGTTTTCGTTAGCGCTCTATCATTTTGGTAGCCTATATGCGTTGTATAGATCTATTGGAAGGATAGTGACACGCATTAGAGCGTACAGAATTAGGCGTTTGTCATCGGCACCGGAGTTGGTTTGTATGCGTCCGAGCCGCCGGACAAAACGAAAAAAAAAAAAAGCACGTTGGGTAGAAAGGCAGACCCTTTCGTCGCTCTATCGACGGCATGTTTGATGGACTGCGGGAGTGCGAGGTACTCAGCGAGAGTAAGAACGCAGGTTGTCAGCGCAGAGCTTTGCGGGGGTCGGAGGCGAAGCGAATGGGTTTTGCCATTGTTCCATTTCCCGTTCGCCTAGAAAGACCCACAGGACGCGACACCGCGCGTTAGTCCCAAAAAGGAGTAGACATCCGTGAGCTTTTGACGATGGTCATTAGTGGATTTATTTTGTTTTGAAATTTGCTTTTGACTGTTTAAGTTGTTTTGGATTTTAATGTGTTTTTTAAGAATCTCGTCTACCAAATGGTGTTTAGGTAACACATTTTTTGGTTTTGTTCATTTCTTGGGCGTTGTACGTTTAGCTAAGGTAAGCGTTGTGCGATTGCATAAACGACACGCATAGGAGCCTGCGTCATGGTAGATACGTGTAAATGAGCAGGAGCAACGTTATGAACTAATTATGACTGAGCGTAGAGACGCAAAGTTATTGCTTGCGAGATTTTTCAGGATTCATGCGAAACTTTTTTTGTTGTTCATTTAATGTTTTGTTCGCATGTGTCCGGTGTGTAAGAAAAGCTAGCTCGTGAGTTTATATGTATGCTTTGTGAAAGTGGCAACAGCAAGGGAACGGTTAGGTGGTATCTCCTCCAGGCAGGCGCACTGTGATGTGCGTTTGCGGATGTATAATAAAGATGTTCCTAATGCAGGTGCAGCACGGCAGTTATGCTTTCGTCTTCTCAAAAGGAATTGACGACTGGCTTTGGCGGCACTAAATTTCGGGAACTAAAAGATAGCGTGAAGTAAAATGCTTCATTTTATGAGTATGATACCTGGTGGGTTACGGCGGATTACTCACGCAAGCACTCGGGTATGCCACGGTGAGCGCATCACTTGACAATTAGTTTTCTTGAAAGCAGTTTGATGGGAAGATTATTATCGGATCGGGATTAGGAGTTTTGGTGAAACCTCAGAGAAACGTCCCGATTGCTGCTTTGTGTTTGGTAATACTGCTTAAGTAAGGTTGCTTTTGGATAATTTGTCGGACTCGACGTGTCTCAGTGCGGGCAGGGTGCTCTCCCGTGCCTGTGGTGGTGTGTATGAATGCTTTTCCCAGAGGGGAGCCACAAGGAACGAGGGGGAAAGAGTCCTTGGCTGAGCGTCATCAGCAGTGGCCTGGAAGACAGCACTACACAGCGACACTTCGAGCAACCTGTGCAGCTGGTCACCCTCAGGTCGCTTCTCCCGCCGGCGGACGAGCTGTTGTGACCGGCGCCGGAGCTGAAGAGGGAGCGGCGCTCCTTTAATCTTCAAACAAGTAACCGAACGACCGGCTGCCTACTGTTAGGACCGGCGCCAGGTCTGACAATGGATCGGCGTTCCTTTTGATGTTCCTTTTTAGTCGCCAAACGGGTTGGCGGCCTGTGTCCGCCATGTATTGTTCCCCCCTGGCCGGAGGGTGCGGCGTCTTGCCGCCACGACACCGTGAGCAGTTCGGGAGACCACAAGTGCAGCTTCTTCTTTGGAAGATGACGGCGGCGGCGGCGGCCGGAAATCGTCCCGCTAATTGAACGAGTCGTTCGGCGACCATTTGAAGCTTGTTTACGGCGGCCCTTTCGATGGATGCAGTCATCAACTTCAGACCCCTCGCCCAGCGACACCCCTTGACGAGGAGGAGCCACGTTCGTGCCACATGGCCGTGCAGTGACCACGCTTCAATTTTGAACGTTCACGTGGACCGTGCGTGCTCGTCACCCTCGCGGGTAATGTGTGATCCGTGGTTGGACGGTGCCCTCTGTACGCGGTCCCCGATCTAGGGATCTGGGGAGGACAGACCCTTTATAATGAGCCCCCACGGCTCATTCGGTGTGCTTTTTTTCGAGAAGAGAACCAGGCAGAACAGAGCAGAACCGAGCAGAACCATGTAGAACCAAGCACCATGGAGCGCTATGTTAGGAGTCATGTAGAGGCCTGCCACGTTTGAGGGCTCACCGTGTAGGGAGTTCGCAATGTATATATTGTAAATAAACCCTCTTCAAGTCTCTCTTCCTCCTGCCTCGACAACTTCATCCCGGACCCCCGGTGTCTGGAAACCCCGGTCGCAACAATACGTGCATGTACTTTCGCAACCGCATGAGTTCATCAAAACGTCGTCATTCTCTTGGCAACTATACAAAAACAGCTGTTTCTCCCAACTTGTGCTTCACAAGCGATTGAAATATGATTGCACAAGAAAGGGAAAAAGAAATCCCGCGACGGCCTCGTGGTTCATTGACAAAAAAAAATCTCAGGCACGTCCGCCTACGCTCAAGCTGCTGCAAAAAAAGATGTTCTTGGGTGACGACATGCTTGCCCAGGCACATTTGCAACAAATCAGCTCTTCTCAACACGTGTAAAAAGCAAAAGCAATTTAGAAACACAGTTGTTAAGTTTTATTCTTCAAGAAAAAGACTGATTAATACCGAATTGCAAGAGTAGTCAGACGACTCGAAGCATATGTGGCGCAAGGTGACTGTGTTAGACCAGCGAACGAGGTCGACGTACTCCGCGCCAGTAAAGCAGCCATGAAACTACGCTTACTATCAATTTATTCCTGTAATTTCAGCGGCTAACGTGTAGCTTTAAAAAGCACGCAGATATGTGCACAAAGTAATTATTATATGCACCTTTGAGGTTTTAAGAAAAAAATTGGAAAAGAAAAGACAATGTCCAGCAGACAGGCTGAGTTTAACTGTCTTAAGTCCTAACCCACACAAATTATAATATTATAAAGACTGCTTCGGAAGACGGGATTGCTAGGCCTATTTAAGTTAATGAGTTTGTTCAGCAATGCTCTCATTTCAGTGGAACAATGTAATTCAATTAATCACCCCTTTTACAACAGCTAGTGTAAAATTTGCACGAAGGAAAGGTAAAATTAACGCCTACGTGAAACTTTGCCGCTAATCTACTCGGAAAAGTGCCATGTAGAACTAACACTCGTCAGGAGAAGCGACGGAACTTTTTAGGCCGCTAAATTGTGCTAACATCACCAAATAGATAGGCAACAAAAATGACACGACATTTTGAACGACACCTAACGCACAGGCGCCTACACACCTGCATCACCATGGCGGTTTTGCGACGTTAAACCCGCCATATCAATCAACACACCTGCATCATAATTTTTCTCAGCCTGACGCGAGAACGCTGTAGCTGTGTCCGTAGTCACTGAGCGTTACGAAGACCCTCTGCATTACGATGTCCCTACACTCTCAGACACATGTGCAAGTAAGCGGTGAATCAGCTAATGTAAAATCACAGCATTCGCTATTGCAAAGTGTTTACTCCACTCTATAGCTGTGTGTTGCCACACAAAATTTGAATGCTACTTGCCCATACAAGTATTGAGAAAGACGGCTTCGTAGATTAAACATATTCTTACGGGGAGAAAAGGCGTGTTATTCCAGGGTACTTCCACACGAAAGCTCTCTTTCTTAAAATCCCTACATAAATTCGCTTTGTTGCTTACCACTAAGAGGTTGCCTCCCAACGTGATCTGGTTCAAGGTTTCATATTTTATCGCAATTTATTGTATTGGCTGACATGACTCAAACATCGTTGTTCTTGTTTAATTGCAGAGATATTTACCCTGATGCAAATGACACCATAAAGATGCAATTAACAACACCAGTCGCTTTTCTTTTCACTTCGTACAGCACGCTGATACGCAAGTTTTACACTACTAAAAAGTGCAGCAAATCTCCGTATAATATATAACTCATCTTGGCCTGAAGTAACGGAAGGAAAAGTGCAAATACCTGCAGGTAAAAGCAGCAAGAATTGCGAGCAAAATAGGCCTCTTTGGCACACGTGAGTAATATGCAATAACCCGTAAACTTAAGTATTTCTTGTTGCCCCTATACAAAGCGTGGTTTCACTCGACGTATATATGAGACATCGTTCGGCATTTCGCACTTTTACAACAAGTTTGTGAGCGTGTGCGTGCACGTGTGTGTGTTTGTGTATGTGTGTGTTGGCGTGCATGTGTGTGTATGTGTATGTGTTTGTGTGCGTGAGAGAGGGAGCATGTGTGTGTGTGCGTGTGCGTGTGTGTGTGTGTGTGTGCGTGTGTGTGTGCGTGTGTGTGTGTGTGTGTGTGTGTGTGTGTGTGTGTGTGTGTGTGTGTGTGCGTGTGTGTGTGTGTGTGTGCGCGCGCGTGCGGGGTGCGCTTTTGAATGAAAAATATTAAGCGAAAAGAAAACATTCGAGACAGTCCTGAGGTTTCCTTGCAAAGGTCCGTATTCGCAGAAATATATTTGGCAGAATTGCTCCTTCGAGAAAACATCAGCCAATCCTCACGCCGGATATATAACTAGCGAATGTGGCCAGCGAATGACAAATATCACTTACAAATGAAAAGCCTTGTGCAAGCCACTGATTGAAATGCCACATATATTTGCTGATGCAATTTTTCTTTAAAACGTTCATCATTCATATGGGTATAGCGCACCACGACAACACACACACACACACACACACACACACACACACACACACACACACACACACACACGCGCGCGCGCGCGCGCGCACCACGCTAACTTGCAAATACTTTTATTTGCGATCAAACATGATACTTATACAATAACAGTAGGTCAAAAAAACGTAGCCCTCCACTACGGCGTCTCTCATAATCATATCATGCTTTTGAGACGTTAAACTCAACATATCAATCAGGCTTCAATGA